>APFE031713776.1:143779-181852 GCA_000404065.3 Pinus taeda | reverse complement strand
AAGTTGCAGGAGACGCCATGATAGAAGCTGGTTTGTAGAGAAAGGGGCAGTGATTCAACCAGTGCTTAAAGAGTTTTTTAGCTGCAACTCAACTGTTAATACAGTGAGGTGTTCCTTTGCAGAGGGTAATGCAGGCTGGATTACCTGTTTGCTGTGGAATTCACAGGGTGTGAATTGTTAATGAGAAATTTGCAGGGTTATTCAGGTTTCTGTGGTATAACAGCAAGTGGGCTGTACTCGGCAAAAGGGAACAATGCCTAGTACCTGGGGAAGGATTTCGGGGTTTTTAGCCCGCGAAACGAGCACTCTTTTACTGAATTATGGTTTTAGGGTGTTGCAGGTTGCTTGGCTGGCTTTGTGTGACAGGCATAACTGTATTTGAAGGTTTTTTAATGGTGCCAAACGGTGAATTTTACAGTGAATTACAATGCATGGGCGAAGTGGGGAAACTGGCTAAATACCTGGAATAACCAGCTTGGACACTTGCGAGCTGGGCTGTGGAGGCTTGGCACTGTGAATTCTGGACTTGCAACGGTCGGAATCTTCGAATTTTGCTGGCTGGATGATAATTTTTCGCGGTAGCTGGTTGTTTAACGGCTCCTTCTCTAATCGCATGAAAATGACTTAAAACGGCTTATTAGGCCGTTTATAACGTTGAATTTCGTAAAATAACGCAATTGGCGCTTTTCCGCTGATGACGTCAGCATGACGTCATGGTGGGCCCGCCGTACAGTGGTGACGTGGCGCTGACGTGAGGGCCAGGGTGGCGGGACATGGTGGCGGGCTGATGCGGTGGCAAGACTACGTGGAGGTTGACAGGGCGCGGGGGCGAACGGAAGTGAGGTGACGTCAGGATGACGTTGGAGTGACGTGGGAGGGAGAGTGGTAAATCGGGTGGTGGTAAGCGGGTTCCCCGCACCACCTTTGGAGCAAAAGCGGTAACGGGGAGAGGGCTCTGAACAACCTCAGTGCCCGCCACGCGTCCTCGTACGGGCTGAAAACAGCTTTCCCCGGACGTTAAAGGTCGACAGATCGGGGCGCAATATCGACCGCCCACCCTTGGATCTGACCGACGGAGATCGGACGGCTGGCGGGTCCTCCGACAGGTCGCGCAGGTTTTGGAAGGGGCCCACCAGGCAATTAAAATATTCATTTAAATACTTTGGCGGGGAACTTTAGGATTAATGGTTTTTTCCAGGTTTTTCATTTTTTGCACAAGGTTTATGGGTAAAAGGGGTTATGTGATGATTTTTCTTTGCAAATGAGGGCTGAACGAGCAGAGCGACACAGAATGAAAGAAGGTAAGTTGGGAGGTTCATCAAAGTGACCAGGTGTCATTTGATTTCCTTTTTGAACAGACCATATGGCTATAATGCCAAGGAGGGGATATTTATACACTGTGGGGTTTATACACCATGGTGTTTATAATACTAGGGATAGTGGAGTATAGGGGGCTAAGTAATAGAGTTAGTTTGTTAATATGGATGGAACATATGGATGAAGGCTGATTCCACCAAGTTTTCTTTGAAAATAACTTGGAATCAAGAGTAGATCAAAATGAAAAGATTTTTACACAAGAAATGTGGCTTCTCAAAGCCATAAGAATATGACAAAGATATGAATTTCTGTGTTCGGTGCATCTTGGGAAAGGGTGTTAGTAATGAGTGATATACAGATGAAAACGAGGGAGTTAGTCATGCTTCAGTGTGTTGCTCTTCCTGTGGATGTTTCAGCAACTTTGGTCTTGAAAGAGAGCACTTCTGCAACCCCATCTACCTACCCAACTAGATTTCCTAGCATTTTTTGTTCCTTCTTGGAGGGTGCACTTGGACTTGCAAACCCTTTGAATGCCCTTTTCTTTTCATTGGCTTTTGCTTTCATTCCCTATCTAATGCAACCCTTATTCCTTCCAAGGTCCCAGATTAAGCAGTTGGGAACCTTAGCTTCTCTACCTAGCTATTGATCTGCCAAGATTAAACAGTTTGGACAGATTTCATTCTCTATTCTACAACATAAATTGAAAACATGGCATGATCCAGATTAGACTGTTGGACCATCCATCAAAATTGTGTTCTTATGAAAATTGAGACAGACATTGTCTTCCTAAGGAAATATGGGATCTTTGCATTATCAAAGCAGAGCATATTTGGACCTTTGATATCCAATCATGAAATATGAAACCTATTGGTATAGGTATCCAACAACGGTATACTATAATATATATATATTCCAGGGTCGGAATGACAATACAAACTCTCTCGAGAATCATAGTTAGAACAATGCTACAAGAACAAAACACTGTAATAAACTCATAATGTAAGCATTGTCGGGACTACATTCCGACTATAACAATATGACGGAATACACAGGTGAGTACCATCTGGTAGCATGGAGCTACAGTATGGCGCCAAGGAAGGAATTAAATTAAAATGGAGAATCATATTAGTCGTTCAGTAAGAAAACTCTTTAACAATAAAGTGAGGAAATAAATACTGAAGAGTATGGCCTGAGCACTCGACAGTTCAACATTCTCTAATAATGAGGAAAACTGATGACCCACGTGGAAGTGGGGTCATTCTCGAGTGGTAACAGGCTTCCCTTAAATAACAATGCATATACATATCAGAATAATGAAGAGAAGTCGGCAGTTCTTACAGGAGCAAGCCATTATCAAACAATAACAGGCATTTTCATCATTGTCAACTTATTTATATATCATTTAATCATATGAGAGACGGAAGTCCTTGAGGGAGTAGGGCCGTTAACCAAAATCCACAGAGCATTTCATTAAACCAAATAAATAACAAGTATGTAATTATGAAAAGACTCGGTGGCTCGTAGGAAGCAACACCGCTTACTATTAGAATATAAACATGTCAAAACATTACAATGCATTAAGAACAATAACATTCGATGACCTGTTCAGGCAAATTGGGACAAACCCAAAATTCATAATGCATTAAACTGTAGCCAAATAATATTGAGTTCGTTACACAACACATCGTAATGAGAAATCGAATAATTACAATAAAGAACAGAGGTTAATCGAGTGTAGAGCTCGACCCCATAGATCTGAAACCCTTGGACAGTTTCAGCGGAAAGCCGTGAATAGATGTAACTATATAAAAAAGCAAGCTACACCATTCGACAACCTGGGAATTAACCCTCAGGACAAATGGTAAATATTGAACAAGAAGAAAGGCTCTGCCCGAAGAAGAGTCAATATGCCAAGCTACAACAGAATCGATAAAACCCTGATAGAGGAGGAACGATAATAAGCCGGGCTTCGAAGTTGAGCAACTATTAAATCTTTTGGGTGATAGAACTCTTACCTGTAGAGGAGTATCGATGGCAGAGACCCTGCACCATCCTCGACACCGCGGCATCGATGAGCTATTACCCTGTTCCAGCCAAGTATGGACCAAGAATAGTTAGCCATATTCACAAATTACAGTGAGTAAAGAGCTAGCACAGTAATGAGATTAAGGAGATGCGTATTACCTGTCTGCAGATGGGAGTTCAGAGTGGAAGACATTGACGGCTTCATCGTCCACCAAGCTCGTCTCTGTAACACCTTCAAAGGCACCGATGAGATGAGCCAGGATAACCTACGCTAATGGCATCCTGGTATGGGAGCGACGCCGGAGAAAGGGGCTGCTCTGTGGAGCTGGAGCAGCGAGAAAATGACCAAAACCGCATGAAGGAAACCCTAAGTACCTTACCGCCAAGGTGCCTCAATCCTCCATCGTCTGATTGTTAGAAATCATCCTGGCCGTCGGTTACTGTGGGAATCCCGAGGGAAGGTGTGGCGGGATTGCAACATTAAATTCCACAGCTACCGAACCCAAAATATCAGTGGAGCGGATCGATGGCGTGGACCGAGGAGCCAGCTGTCTCATGTAGAACACCTCGACATGCCGCCAAACTGATAACTATGTATTATATAAATGACCAAGGACAATCAAACGTCCTGTTTTCCTCCAAAGGATAGATATGTCGGGTTATTGCATTAGTCATTATATCAGTTATGACATTAATCAAATTACCATGATGATATTATCGTGTAGATGCATAGATAAAAAAAAATTTTTTTTTTATTATGTAATGTTAATGTGTAGAGGGATATGACATATGGTATCAGAGCCCAGATACAGCACTGTGGCCTCTGGGTAAGACAATAATGAATGGACACTGTGGAAAATGAATTAACAAATAGTCATTTTCTTTATTACTCTTGAACGTTTTCTTTTACAGGATCAGATTCTGAGAACAAAGGACATGAGGAGGGCGGAGAATACACCACGTTGACCTGTAATAGGACAGGGCGTGACCGGCGCAGAAAATAACCCAGAATTGTGGGTACAACTTAGAGAAGAAGCCAGAATCACAAATCAAGCAATTCTGGAGACAGTGCAAGAGCTGAAGAATGAGATGGCTCGACTACGAGAAGATAATGCCCGATTAACGATGGAACAAGAAAGAATTTTGAAAAGTTTGTCCGACAGACAAAATCAACTACCAGTTAATCCTAGCGCGGAACAGCAAAGAATGTTGGAAGAGAAGAATCATCACATACCCCCCGAAGGATCGGAGGAGTAGGAAGAACGCTCTGACAATGCATTTGAACAGCAAACCTCGAAAAGACAAAGGGTAGAACTACAAGGGGAATTCCGTAAGATTAAGCCACCACATTTTGACGAAGAACAAGAGGAAGCAGCTGAAGCATGGTTAATCAATATGAATAAGTATTTTCAGCTTTATGAATACGATCACAATCTTAAAGCACGACTGGCTATTTTTCAATTACAAGGAAAGGCCACCTTATGGTGGGAGGAGGTGAAGATCGTAAAAGGGGTTACCGAACAAAACATAACATGGGACAATTTTCAAAGGTTATTTAAGGAGAGGTATCTAACCGAACGCTTTTATGATGAAAAAGCCAGAGAATTCCATGATCTGTGATTGGGGCAGCAGACTATGGATGAATTCATCACCCGTTTTACTTCCCTACTCCGCTACGTGCCATATATAAGGGAGGAAAAGGCGAAAGTGCAGCGATTCGTTAGCAGTTTGCCCCCGTATATGCGGGAAAGGATTGAATTTGATAATCCAAAATCAATGGATGAAGTAATCCGCAAGGCTAGAATCTGCTATCAGCAAGGTAAACAGAAAGGGGAAACTGCTAGCAGGAAATGGAATGAGAAGAAGAGTTTTAAGACAGTTGGAAACAACAAAGGAAATCGCAGCAATGGAAATAAAGGAATTGGCAAAGGAACAAACAGCAGATTTGCAGCCAGAACTACACCTAAGTTCAGATCTGCAAACGAGTCCAAAGTCAGTGAACAGCAAATCAGATTGGACAATGAGGGGACAGCAAGACCCCCTGTGCAGTGCTGGGGTTGTGGGGGACCTCACTACATCAAAAATTGCCCACAACGAAAAGGGACTGAACAGTTATCCCAAATTCATGAATCCTCAACCGTTGGCGAAGTGGGTCGGAGTGTACCCAGAATCAATGCGGCTTTGGAGGATCGACAGGCGGAATATCAGCCAACCATGGTCGAGTTCGAAGGTAAAATTTCAAACCTTACCATATCTGTTTTAATTGATCCCGGGGCCACACTAAGTTATGTGAACCCAAAAGTAGTGGAATGCTGTAATTTACAATCCGTTAAATTTAAAAACCCATGGCTAGTGCAATTAGCTACTGGATCCAAGCGACGGGTAACAGCCAAGATCAACGATTGCTCTTTTACTATAGCAGACCAGCCAATAACAGTTGACCTGAACATACTCCCTCTGGGTTCCTATGACATTCTAATCGGTATGGACTGGTTGGAGAAACATTGGGCATTAGTTTACTGCAAAACCAAAATTATTTACTACAGAGATCAACAAGGGAACAGCAAAGAAATGCAGGGAATCAAGCGACCAGTGCAGGTTCGACCGATAACTGCAAATCAATTGGTAAAATGTGTACGGAAAGGCTGTCAAGTGTACGCTATCCAAGTGGGTTATGCAAATTCCAAGGATAAATCAGCATCTTTGAATAATATTCCTGTAATACAAGAATATACAGATGTGTTTCTGGAGGAAATTCCAGGACTGCCACCGCGAAGAAACATAGATTTTACTATAGAGTTGGTACCAGGGGCCGCACCAGTGTCACGAGCACCCTACAGAATGAGTGTACCTGAGTTGACAGAATTAAAAATGCAGTTGCAAGAATTACTAGACAAGAATTACATCCGTCCTAGTGTGTCTCCATGGGGGGGCCCAGTGTTATTTGTCAAGAAGAAAGACGGCACCCTCCGGATGTGTATTGATTACAGACAATTGAATAAGTTGACTATTAAAAACAAGTATCCTCTTCCTCGGATCGATGAATTGTTCGATCAAGTAAAAGGCGCGACAATGTTCTCTAAGATCGATTTACGATCAGGCTACCACCAGATCAGAATTAAAGATGAAGACATCGCAAAAACAGATTTTAGAACCAGGTATGGGCACTATGAATTTGTGGTTTTGCCGTTTGGGCTCACCAACGCCCCGGAAACCTTCATGTGTTTAATGAACGGTATTTTCCATCCTTATTTGGATCAGTTCGTGCTGATATTTATTGATGATATCTTAATTTATTCACGCACCATCGAAGAACATCATGAACATCTCCGAATAGTATTACAGACCCTTCGAGAACATCAGCTGTACGCCAAGTTTAGTAAGTGTGACTTCTTCAAAGAATAAATTCAGTATTTGGGTCACGTGATCACAAAGGATGGAATTGTAGTGGATCCGGAAAAGATAAAAGCTATAATGGAATGACCTGTTCCAAAAGATGTAGCAGATGTCCGATCTTTCATGGGGTTAGCTGGGTATTAGAGGAGATTCGTGGAAGGTTTCTCTAAGGTGGCATTTCCCATTACTTCCCTACAGAAGAAAGGAAAATTATTTCATTAGACCCCAAATTGCCAGAAAAGTTTCGAGCAATTGAAACATCTGCTCACCACAGCACCTATTCTGAGTATAGCGGACCCTAATAAGGATTACGTAGTATGTAGGATGCTAGTAAAGAGGGATTGGGAGGGGTCTTGATGCAAGAAGGCAGGGTAATTGCTTACGAGTCTCGAAAATTAAAAGAACATGAGCAGAAATACTCTTCTTATGACTTAGAGTTGGCTGCCATTATACATGCCCTGAAGATGTGGCGACATTATCTCATGGGCAAGAAATTTTTGCTGCATACCGACCATCACAGCTTGACCAATTACTTCAGCCAACCTACTTTAAACGCTAGGCAAGCAAGGTGGGTGGACTTTCTAAGTGGCTTTGACTTTGATATAAAACATTTGCAAGGGAAGGAAAATAAGGTGGCAGACGCCTTGAGCCAGAAAATACACAATTTGTATGAAGTTTCCATTAGTGAGTGGAAAAGTCCCTTCCTGGAAATTATAAAGGAAATTGCAGATCAAGATACTGAATATCAGCAATTAAAATTGCAAATACAGCAATCTGCTAGAGAGGACAGCCAACAAGAATATGAATTAGATAACGCTGGAAGGATTTATTTCAAGAAAAGATTGTACGTGCCCAATCAAAGCAGAATTAGAAATCTGATTATGGATGAATTTCATGTCAGCCATTACGCAGGTCATCCGGGTTATCAAAAGATGATAACAGCAATCCGGAAAGAATATTTCTAGCCTGGAATGAAAAAAAGCATTGTTGAATACCTAGCACGGTGCTTAGAATGCCAGCAGATTAAAGCAGAACATCAGCACCCAGCAGGATTGTTACAACCACTGCCAGTTCCGGAATGGAAATGGGAAATCATCTCCATGGACTTTATTACGGGATTACCCAAAACAAAAAGGAATAATGACTCCATTTTCGTGGTAGTGGACAAACTGAGTAAGGCTGCACATTTCATACCGGTGCAATCTACATATAGAGCTGCACAAATTGCTCATATTTTTATGCAGAATGTATTCAAGTTACATGGACTTCCAAAAACAATAATTTCCGATCGTGATGTGAAATTCACATCAGCATTTTGGAAAACATTGTTTGTTGAATTAGGAACTCAACTAAATTTCAGTACAGCATATCATCCACAGACTGATGGGAAAACGGAACGAGTGAATCAGATGGTGGAGGATATGTTAAGGGCTTATGTCATGCAACAACCCACAAGGTGGGAAGATTACTTACATCTGGTAGAGTTCGCGTATAACAACGGTTACCATACCTCAACGCAAATGAGTCCATTTGAAGTTATGTACGGTTGGAAATGTCGTACACCCACTAGTTGGGGAGGACCGGAAGATAAATTGAGTCTAGGTCCTGAGATGCTGAAGGAAATGGAAGATATGGTAAAGAGGGTACGTATTAATTTGAAAGCTGCCCAAGATAGGCAAAAGAACTTCGCTGATCGGAAGAGAAGGTTTAAAGAGTTTCAGTTTGGGGACCATGTGTATATTCGAATTCAGGCCAAAAGAAGTACCTTGCAGTGGAGTGGATGCGCTAAATTGGCACCTCGATATTGTGGACCCTTTCAAATTTTAGCAAGGGTTGGACCAGTAGCATATCATCTGGCCCTGCCAAGTCACATCCGAATCCATAACGTGTTTCATGTTTCTGTCCTAAAGAAATATGTATATGACCCTAAGCATGTAATCCGATGGCAGGAGATTCAGGTGGGTGATTGTTATGATAAAATTCAGCAAGAATTATATATGAAAGAGAAAACTAATTCAAGGAATTGTGTATTGCAGGTCGAGCCGAAAGGAGAAGTTCTGGTCGAACCGCTGAGCATTCTCGACCGGAGAGAAGTGCAGCTGCGGAAATGAGTTATTACCCAATTTAAGGTTCAATGGTGACATTTTGGGCCCGACGAGGCCACTTGGGAAGATGAGGAATTAATGAAAAGGACCTATCCAGATCTGTTCGGGTCTGTGAGACACCGAGATGGTGTCTAATCTCAGGGGGAGGAGATGTAATGACCAGACATTTTACATAAATAAATTATTCATTTACCCTTATAGGTGAATATAAAACAGAGATTATTATTTTCTTAAAAATGATGAAAATATTATTTGTTCAAAAATTGAATAATATGAATTGCATAATATATGTGTGCACAGTAACTTTATGTGAAAAGTTATTTTCTCTTCTTGCTTAAAGATAAAAGAAGAAAACCAGTTGCCAGCATACTAGGGGAAACCCTAACTGTTTTCTCTTTCCCATAGAAAAGGGGAAAGAGGAAAAGACCCGGGTTGTTAGATGAACAAACGGGAAGAATACAGAGGGCACTGGAGCAGAAGAGAGCAGTGCTACGTCTGGTGAAGACCAGATAGCACAGGCACCATCGTGCTTCATATTGCTGAGGCTGTGGCCGGCAAGAGAGCTTGGGGGGAGACTCAGTTTGGACGACTGGTCTCGTGGCTGGGAGGATATCAAGCATTAAATCCTCTTCTACATGTTGTAGAAGCGCAGAGGATAGAGGACGAAGAGATACAGGTAAGTATTTTCAGTTTCCATACAATTTGGCAGATTAGATATTACCTTGTATTTCTGAGAGTCTGATTATAATTACTGTAAGTATTACGTTTAGGTTGTGACTCAGAACATGGGGTATTACTGGAATCGATATTAATAATGAATGACGTCTCTGTCCTCTATATATAACAAAAGAAAGAAAACAGAGAACTAAACCCTGAACATTATCCAGTACCTTACTTTCTGACAATACAAAGTGCATTCAATGAAAGGGACAGTAATTATTAGGTGCAAGAATGGCAAAGAACGATTCCTAATTAACTGGATATGAAAACAGGAATATAGATAATCATAACTGTACTACGTAAATAGCTCAGGAAAACAGCAACGTATACCTGACGAATAATGCAGAGAGCAGTAACTCATACTCTGCCAATAACGATACAAATACTGAAAGGAATGAGTGAAATAATATACATATACCTAGAATGAGTTACATTACGGGTATAGCAGTTAAAGAAGACAGTTACGGTATACTGTAATATATATATATTCCACGGTCGGAATGACAATACAAACTCTCTCGAGAATCATAGTTAGAACAATGCTGCAAGAACAAAACACTGTAATAAACTCATAATGTAAACATTGTTGGGACTACAGTCCGACTATAACAATATGGCAGAATACACAGGTGAGTACCACCTGGTAGCATGGAGCTACAGTATGGCGCCGAGGAAGGAATTAAACTAAAACGAAGAATCATATTAGCCGTTCAGTAAGAAAACTCTTTAACAATAAAGTGAGGAAATAAATACTGAAGAGTATGGCCTGAGCACTCGACAATTCAACATTCTCTAATAATGAGGAAAACTGATGACCCATGTGGAAGCGAGGTCATTCTCGAGTGGTAACAGGCTTCCCTTAAATAACAATGCATATACATATCAGAATCATGAAGAGAAGTCGGCAGTTCTTACAGGAGCAAGCCATTATCAAACAATAACAGGCATTTTCATCATTGTCAACTTATTTATATATCATTTAATCATCTGAGAGACGGAAGTCCTTGAGGGAGTAGGGCCGTTAACCAAAATCCACAGAGCATTTCATTAAACCAAATAAATAACAAGTATGTAATTATGAAAAGACTTGGTGGCTCGTAGGAAGCAACACCGCTTACTATTAGAATATAAACATGTCAAAACATTACAATGCATTAAGAACAATAACATTCGATGACCTGTTCAGGCAAATTGGGACAAACCCAGAATTCATAATGCATTAAACTGTAGCCAAATAATACCGAGTTCATTACACAACACATCGTAATGAGAAATCGAATAATTACAATAAAGAACAGAGGTTAATCGAGTGTAGAGCTCGACCCCATAGATCCGAAACCCTCAGACAGTTTCAGCGGAAAGCCGTGAATAGATGTAACTATATAAAAAAGCAAGCTACACCATTCGACAACCTGGGAATTAACCCTCAGGACAAATGATAAATATTGAACAAGAAGAAAGGCTCTGCCTGAAGAAGAGTCAATACGCCAAGCTACAACAGAATCGATAAAACCCTGACAGAGGAGGAACGATAATAAGCCGGGCTTCGAAGTTGAGCAACTGTTAAATATTTTGGGCGATAGAACTCTTACCTGTAGAGGAGTATCGACGGCAGATACCCTGCACCATCCTCGACACCGCAGCATCGATGAGCTATTACCCTGTTCCAGCCAAGTATGGACCAAGAATAGTTAGCCATATTCACAAATTACAGTGAGTAAAGAGCTAGCACAGTAATGAGATTAAGGAGATGCGTATTACCTGTCTGCAGATGGGAGTTCAGAGTGGAAGACATTGACGGCTTCATCGTCCACCAAGCTCATCTCTGTAACACCTTCAAAGGCACCGATGAGATGAGCCAGGATAACCTACGCTAATGGCATCCTGGTATGGGAGCGATGCCGGAGAAAGGGGCTGCTCTGTGGAGCTGGAGCAGCAAGCAAATGACCAAAACCGCATGAAGGAAACCCTAAGTACCTTACCGCCAAGGCGCCTCAATCCTCCACCGTCCGATTGTTAGAAATCATCCTGGCCATCGGTTACTGTGGGAATCCCGAGGGAAGGTGTGGCGGGACTGCAACATTAAATTCCACAGCTACCGAACCCAAAATATCAGTGGAGCGGATCGATGGCGTGGACCGAGGAGCCAGCTGTCTCATGTAGAACACCTCGACATGCCGCCAAACTGATAACTCTGTATTATATAAATGACCAAGGACAATCAAACGTCCTGTTTTCCGCCAAAGGATAGATATGCCCGGTTATTGCATTAGTCATTATATCAGTTATGACATTAATCAAATTACCATGATGATATTATCGTGTAGATGCATAGGTAAAATAAATTTTTTTATTATTATTATGTAATGTTAATGTGTAGAGGGATATGACAAACATTTTAATGTGGAGAATGTGAATCATAAATAAAATATTTCAATGTCAACTATGCATATATTATATAAAACAAGTGAAAATAAAAAAGTGTATTGAGAGGAATCAAATCTTTATAGGTGCAAATATTTCTTCAAGTTTTGCACTCAAAAAGAGGGTTGCATCTTAAGAGTTTTGATTCCTCGGAGTGCTTAATAATTGCATAATTAAAATGAATCTATGCTAGTTAATATTTTTAAAATTATATATATATAATTTTTATTAATATTTTTAAATAGTATATGGCAAGTCCATATTAAAAATAGAATGAATTAAACATCTCACTTACAATGAAAACTCGAAATATAATAAAAATTTAATTCAATTTTTTTTTGTAAAGTTGTTATAAAATTGTATTATTTATAGTTGATAGTAATATGTGTGTGGCCTATCAAATTAACATGAAATAAATTATATATCATGTATTTTCAATAATATTATTTTCACATGTCATTTGTCAATTCCATATTACGTAGTGAAGAAATTACATATCTCCCTCCTACTAAAAAGCAATTTTTTTCCAATTAGTTAATATCTATCTAAAGTTTAATGTAAAATTAAGATGGAATTTGAAGTATTTTATTTATGATAGATATTAATTTTTTTTGTTATTAGTAATTTTTATTTTGCTAATGTAAATATTATTTTATTATTTTTAAATTTAATATTATGGGACAACATCTCCTTTAAGTTAGAGGGAGAGAGCCTCTCAACCCAACAATTACCTTAAACAATTTTAAAATTAATGAAGATATTTTATAATTTAAATTATTTAAATTTAAATATTACGAGATATTTTTATATTTAAATTATTTTAAATTTAAATATTATGAAAAATATTAAGTAATGTGAAGTATAATTTATATTTTCCAATTTTAAATTAATGAACAATATTTTCATATATAGTTTTATCTTTTTAAATAATTACAAATTATTACGGAAATATTATCATATATATTTATGGTTAAAATAATTTAGAAAAAAATTAACATATTTTGTGCATAATGTTTTAACTAAAATATATAAATGATGATATTTTTTTTTATAATTTAGTTAAATTCACAAAATTATACAAAATTAGGGATTTTTTACTAATATATTATATTTGGTTGCGTGTCACTTTCTTAGGGTTTCTCCTGCATAGTCATTTATGGCTAGTTTTGCAAGAGGGGGCTCATTCATAGGAATGTTGAGGATCAAGTGGAAATCCCTCCGAAATTGCTCATAATTCACATCCTTTCAAAGCTCAATTGCAGGAGATTGAGATTTTGGTCACTTGAAGAAACCACTACTTGGAGCGTTTTGGGAAAGTAAAATTCAAGGGATTGCCTACCAAAAGTAGTGCAAGATCTAATATATGAGGTAAAATCCAAAAAAATTGCATAATACATTCAATAAATGTAGGATCATGCTCTAATCGGTAACGTCATCAAATTGTAGCCCTCTAAAAAGTCTCTAATCAGTTGGATCCAAAATAAATTGAACCTTAAGGGACAAATAGATATGGATCTAGGATCAAAATGGTTCTTCACATCCAACATGAAAGATAGAATGAAGGTTTTTGAAGGAAAGAATTACTCTTATAATAATTATAGACTCGTCATGTGATATTGAAAAGAATGTTATAATCCTAAGAAATAAGACTTCCTTAATGCCCCATTTTTTGTTTAGCTCTTGTCTATTCTAAAGGAATATTAGGAAAAAAATTCTTTGAAGGCATTGGTAGTGTCATTGGTAACTTTGTCAAGGTTTTTTAGGCAACTAAGATAGAGAAATGTACATCTTATGCCAGGAATTGTGACTATAACAATATTTCACAACTCTTATAGCTTTAATAGACATTTATTATCAAGCACCCGTGGGTAAGTTCAATTGGCAAACCCCATGAAAATTAAGTCTTATATTGTACCAGGAGATTTGAGGTTCAAATCCCAGCTACTTACCCATGTCTACAGAAGGGGCATATGTAAACACGTAGGGGTTTTAGTGGTAGTAGTCAGAATCAACCCCATGTCATGCAAGTGTGAAATTGAATGAGTCATTGATTCCTCTAGTCACAAGAAAAAAGACATTTATTGTCAGGATAATGTTTGGAAACAAGCACTAGATTATGAAAATACCCCATTTATGCAATGATTGTCATAAATACAGACATATTTTTAAAGATTGTCCTCTAATTGCAAAGAATTTACCAAAAAAGAATCAACTCATAAATAGAAAGAGGGTTTTGAAAAATTCTCCCAAGGAAAAGGAAATTGAGGCCTCATAGAGCCACAAATTTTAGTCATAACCCCAAATTTCAAAACAAGTTCACATCTCTTTCCTCTCCAAATGAGACTCTAGTGCAAGAAGACAATTGACTAGTCCCCCATCAAAATGTTGGAACTATTCCCATGTCTTTACCACCCTCAACAAAGCCTAAGAAAAATAATCTAGAAGCTAATACGAAAAAGTCTCTACTAAAGGAGACAACTAGCTCAGTGATGGAAGAGGATGAGACTCAAGACCTCCTAAAATACATGGATCTAGGTGATCAATGCCTATTGATTTATTTGGTAGAGGCCTTGTCAGATAAACTTGACCTGATGGTGGAGTTGAGGTTGTGTCAACATTTATGGTTAATAGTTGTGGTTTTGGGCAACTGGTATTGGTGACTCATGGTATTACATGTAGTTGAAGTTTTTAAAAGGATTGGGTATAATCCATTGTATTGAGCCATGGTTGAGTGGTGAAAGCTTAAGTTTTTGTTCGAATTTCCTATTTTTTAGCCAAGGATAATAATAGATACATTATTGTTTGTTTTTTCCCCTATTGGTATTTTCTAGGGTAAATCATGGTGTACCTGGTCTGAATGTCCTTTTGCTATGTATATTATTATTATACTCGTTTCTCTCATATTTTCTATAAAAGAACAACAACTGGTATTAAGGCATAGCCTGATGAGGTGCAAGTTTTGGTTCTCTATGGCCAAGCTTAACCTGGAATCATTTATGAGAATTAGGTTTGAATTTTCCTACGTGATGCAAATCTCAATGAAGATTTGCTTAAATTGGCCCTTCTAGGAGTTGGTCCTTTATAAAGGCACTTCCTTCATACCTCGCAATCAAATTTTTGTTAATAATTGTAGTCGAAAGATTTCAATGTAGTGGGGAAATTATAAAGAAACCATGTGTAAAACAACTTTTGGGTGTTCCTTTGCTCTGTACAAATCTTGCGACCCCAAGTTCCCAAAACTCTTTTAAAATGCAATTAAAATTAGTTATGGGATTCCAAGCTGTCGATTTGCCCACTTAACCTTTTTTAATAAAGTAAAACCTTTCCAGGAGTTTTCTTCCTTGTGAACCCCACAACCCTATCACTTACTGGATCTAGGGAACAGAAAATATTTCCATCACTATCACTTGACATTCCATGGTTCCCTAGCCCCTGGCGCTTAATTAAATCACTTATAGGATTCCAGGCTTTTTGAACCTTCGAGATAAGAATGTTGTTATGGGATTCTGTCAATTGATGACGCTTGTTCTATCACTTGATTGACTCTCTGACACTCAATTAAAATAAGCTATGGGATTCGGGCTTTCCGACTTTCCGATCCTTCGAGCTAAGAAATCTATAAGGGATTTCATCAATAAACGATCACGATTCCGATAATTGACATAATTTTCTGAAGAAAAAAGTGTTTAATTGTTATCCTCTCTAGTGTTAAAATTGATTTAGATAATGTAGCTCCTCTGGACTCTTTATGCTCTTTGGGCCTCTATATCTGGTTCTGCAACCTATATATGGTGACTACTCTCCCTTTTCCACCCTTTGATGCTATTATTAGGAATTTTATAGATATCGTGTGCAATTATTAAAACACAGGGCTATCATAGTATTTTGCGTAAAGAAATATTGCAGAAGTACTGGTTATTCGATTACATAGCTCTTTGTAGGCAAAATTTTCACTCGCACACACTTTATCCTCTCTCCTGAGTTTCTCATTTATCAAGAAATATAAAAACACATCCATTCAATTTAGATGCTTGAAGATAAGATCCAAGGACTGATTTGGGTAAAATTAAACAAACTACAACCATTACAACTAATGTCTAATTTTAATAAATGACATGGAAATTTTAAATAAATCTTAATCTAACAAACCACACTTTGAGGAGCCAACTCCTCTACTAAATGATTTTGACCTCTTGGTCAATGAGAATTATGAATTCCCCCGCATCATAATCCAAAGGAAAAAATATTTCATGGGCTTCTATTTATGAGTTCTTCAATGGATTTTCCACTTTTCTATTTAAGTATGGCAATCATCCAAGTTGCATTTGTCACTAGCAGGTCCTTCCTCTTAACCAAGTACTCAAAGTACTACTTGTGCTTAGTATTCTTAATCAATCTCTTTCCCAAGATCCTCTCTGGATGCAAAGGTTCAATTGTTGGCAACCTCTTTTCCCATGATATCGGCTAACTTTTCTGGTCACTATCTAGTTGTTCTATTTTAGGCTCATACTTTTATAGGTGTTCCACATTAAAAATGGGTGAAATTTCAACTCCAAGTGGAATTTCAATTTCATATTCATTAGCAGAAAAAAAAAAAAAAAAATTAGAATTCTGCAGGGTCCTATCTTTCTAAAATTTAGTTTTTTGTACTCGCCTTTGCGGAATCTCTCCGTCCTCAAATGTGTAAGTACCAAATCTCCAACCTCAAAATTATGCTCTCTTCGACTAAGGTCTTCTATGATTTTATACTTCAAATTGCTTTCATATAGTTTTTGCTTCACTTGGTCATGGATATCATTTATAGTTGTAGAAAAATCCTCTCTGGCAACACTCATCTGCTATGTTCTTCCCAAATTTTTGACTTCATGTACTCCTCTTGGGTCCATCCCATACACAATATGGAAAGGGCTTTGTCTAGTGCTTCTATTGGAAGTATCATTTTAAGCATAGTCATCCTATACTAGAATATGATCCCACTATTTAGGGTGGTTTCCAATTAAATTGCGCAAAAAAATTCCTCAGCATTTATTCACAACTTCAGTTTGGCCATCAATATGTGGATGATACGCTAAGCTAAACTACAATTCTATGCCAAACTTCTTCCACAATGTTCTCTAGAAATGTCCCAAGAATTTAGTATCTCTATCTGAAGCAATGCTCTTGGGAATTCCATATAGTCTTACTACTTATTTAAAGAACATATTAAAAATATGGCTAGCATCACTAGCCTTAGCACAAGGAATAAAATGAACCATTTTTGAAAGCCTCTCTACAACTACAAAGACACAATCATTACTGTTTTGCATTTTAGGCAATCCCAAAACAAAATCCATACTTACTTAATCCCAAGGCCTTTCTGGAATTAGAAATGGGGTATACAATCCCATGTTTTGGATTCTCCCTTTCACATTCTGAAAGGTTTTGCACCTCGTCACAAACTTTTACACATCAGATATCAATTTTGGTCAATAGTGATGTCTCCTCAGCAATTCATAAGTCTCTTCTTACCCAAAATCTTCTCCAATGCCTCCATTGTGTTTCTCCTTAATCAGGTTCTCCCTCATAGAATAGTTTGGAATGCATGACTAGTTGTTTCTAAACAGCACTCCATCTTGAATCATGTAATCAAGTCATGGACCCATATCTTGTGAAGCTAGACTCTTACAAACCTCAAAGTCCTCCTTGAAGTTTGCATCCTCCTCATACAACTCCTTTATAAAATCAAATCCCAAAATTTGAATTTGACTCTACTACAGTAAAAGTTGTCTCTTGCTCAAAGCATCTACAACTTTATTAGACTGACCATTGATGTGCTTTAAAACAAATGTAAAAAATTTCAAGTACTCAAACCACTTAATATGTTTCTAGTTCAACTTAGGTTGTTGCATTATATACTATAGAGCATGATTATTAGTGTATAAAATAACTTCTCTAGGCAGCAAATATTGCCTCCATTTCTTAAGAGCCTAAACCACTGCATAAAACTCTTTGTCATAGGTTGCATACTTTCTCCTAGCCTCATTCAACTTCTCACTATAATAGGATATGGGTTCATCCTTCTGGCTAAGTACTGCTCCAATTGCGTCATTGCTTGCATCAGTCTTCACTTGAAAAGGCTTATTAAACTCTGAAAGAGAAAGCACTGGTTGCTCTTATCTTCCTCTTCAAAGTTTGAAACCCTTTTTTAGCTTCATCAATCCATCTAAATGGTTGTTGATTCTTCTTCAATGTCTCTACAATTAGTGTGTTCATCTTGCTAAATTATCTAGTAAAATTCCCATAAAAATGTGTGAAACCATGAAAACTTCTAACTTCATGAACACTTTTAGGAGAGGGACATTCAAGGATAGTGTTCACTTTAATTGGATGCATCTTCAATCCTTCTTTGGAAATCACAAATCCTAGATATGCAACATCTCACTTCAAAAAACAACATTTCTTCAAATTCACAAGTAACTTCTCTTGCTACAATTTCTTCAACACATACCTCAAATGCCTTGTATGCTCCTCCTTTGCTTACTATAAACTAAAAAGTCATCTAGGTAAACAATCGAAAATTTTCCTATGAATTCTTTCAGTGCTCCATTCATCAATCTCATGAATGTACTAGGTGGATTCAATAGTCCAAATGGAATGACCATCCATTCATACAAACCTTCACTAGTATTAAGGAAATATTCCACTCATCTCCCTCTCTATTCCTGATTTGATGGTATCCAATATTTAAATAAATTTTAGAAAAAACAATAGGAACCAATCAAACAATCCAATAAATCATCAATATGTGGCATGTGAAATGATACCTCATTGTAATTTTTTCTAGGGCTCTAGAATATGTAAACATGTGCAATCCTCCATCTTTCTTTGGAGTCAATACTATGGGTACATCACATGGACTAAGACTCTCTTTAATCAGTCCCTTATCTAGTAGCTCCTGCACTTGTTTTCTAATCTCCTCATTCTCCTTAGGTGTCATGTAGTAAGAAGCTTTATTAGGCAAACTAGCTCCTGGTATTAAGTCATTGTGATGACTAATACTCCTTACTGGTGGAAACTCACTTAGCAGATCATCCACCAAAATACCATGATATTCCTCTAGCATCTCTTAAATTTCTATAGGCAAATCAAAGATAGTACTACAAGTAAGAATTACTCTAGGCTTACAAACAATAGCAAAATTTACCTCCTCTGGCTTCATCTGTTGTAAAACATCCTTGTCATTCGTTGACACTACCTTTGAATCACTACTTCCAAAAGTTGCTTCTTCCTACAATGGAAACAAAGTATGCTTGATGCCATCCTTTTTGAACTTATAAGTGTTTCTCTTATTATCATGCACCACACTTCTGTCAAACTGCCACAGTAATCTAAGAAAAATGTGACACACAACCATCGACATCACATCAAACAAAAACTTGTCTTTATAGCTACCAATCTGTAGCTCTATATCACATTGTTCATTCATTAAAATCTAATGTCCCTTCTACAACCAAGATACCTTGTAGGGTGTTGGATGCTTCTTATTATTTAACTATAGCTTCTTTATAACCTTTGTGGACACTAGATTTTCTATGCTACCACTATCGATCACCACTTAACAACACTTACCTTGGATCTTGCAAACAGTTTGGAACAAGGCTCTCCTATGAGTTGGCTCAATAACTTCCTTCTCCTGCTTGATCAACACCTTCTTCATCATCAAGGATTCTCCTCTCTCTGGAATATTCTCTGCTTCCCACACCTCTGCCTCCACTTCTTCTATTGGAGCTGCAACAACATTCCTTTGGCCTAGTTCTCTATTCTCTAGACAATCATACGTGATGTGTCCAAGCTTAACACACCTATATCAACAAACCTCTCTCTTGCCTCTTCCTCATCCACTGGAAGAAGATCGTTGGCTTCTAGAATCACCTTCTTATTGTCATTGTGGACTAGAGCTACTAGCCCCATATCTAGATGCAGTAGACCTCCCTTTGCTTTGTTAGTGTCCTCTACTTCTAGCAGAACTTTTTCCTTTGCCTACTTGTTTCCTTGCAAGCTTCTCTTCTTATTTCAGAGCCAAATGGTTTTCCTCACCTATTGTCCTTGGTGACAATACACTTATTTGATCTTGAATGTCCATATTGAACCCATTAATGTACATTGCAGTCTTCTTTGCAAACTCTTCCACATATCCAGTTCAAATGTTCACTTTGTAGAACTCCTTTATGTATTCCCTAACTGCCATACCTCTCTATCTAAGGATATACATACTTTAAAAAAATCAGTTGGTAATATTTAGGTAGAAACTTACCCCTAAGTTTTGCTACCATTCTATCCCAGCTCTTGATCTTTTGCTTATTATTTCTTCTTATCTCTATTGGCACACCATCCCACAATAGAGTTGCATGTCCTTTCAATCCTATCACTTTAAACTTAACCTTCTTCTCTTCATCTAGTTCCTCATATTCAAAGAGCTTATCCATTTTTGTGATCCAGTCGATCAACTTCTCCTAATTCATACTGCTTGTGTAGGAAGATAGATATGGTTTTCATTTCATGACAAAACCCAAAACTACTCTTAGAACCTTATCCTCTAGTGGTTCCTCTACTGCTTCTTCTTTTGTAGTTTCTCCCTCCTTAGAACTCTCATCTACAACTTATGGTTCTTTGTGTTGATCAGTCTCCATTGTTTCCATTCTCTCCTCTAGCTACTACATCGCTTGTAGTACCTCTCTATTACCAACTGACCTTTGTCCTTGTCCTCTTGCACCTCATCCAACACCTATCTCAACTCTGGGCAACATGATTCCTTCCCCTGTTCCTAAAGCAGACATGGGGTCTTCTCTGATTCCACCTGATGCAAATTTCAGTGAGGATTTTCTTAAATCGGTCCCTCTAGGAGTTGGTCCCTTATAAAGGCATTTCCTTCATATGCTGGAATCAAATTTTTGTTAATAATCGCAGTCGAAATATTTCAATGTAGTGGGAAAATTATAAAGAAAACACGTGTAAAAACACATTTGGGTGTTCCTCTTCTCCATATAAATCCTGCGACCCAGAGTCTAGAGAAATCTTTTAAAATGTAATTAAAATTAGTTACAGGATTTCGGCACATCGAGTTTCCCGCTTAACATTTTTTAATAAAGGAAAACCTTTCCACATGCTTGCTTCCTTATGGACCCTACAGCCCCATCACTTAACAAATCTAGGGAAAGGAAAGTATTTTTGTCACCGTCACTTAACGATCCTTGGTTCCTTAGTCCTTGACACTCCATTAAATCACTTACGAGATTCTGAGTTTTCCGAGGCTCTGGGCTAAGAACTCTATTATGGGATTCTATCAGTTGATGATCCCTGGTCCATCACTTAACTATCTCCCCGACACTCAGTTAAAATAAGTTATGAGATCTAAGATTTTTGGCTTTCCGATCCTTCGAGCTAATAACTCTATTATGGGATTGCGTTGATAAACGGACCTGACTTTGATAATTGACAAACTTTTCTAAAGTGAAAAATGGCTAATTGTTGACCTCTCTAGTGTTAAAAATGGTTTTGATACCTTGGGCTCCTCTTGAATCTTTCTTCTTTTTGGGCTTCTTTATTCAGTTCTGCGACCTCTATACGGTGACTTCTCTCCCTTTTCTTCCCTCCTGTAACCACTCTGATGCTATTATTTGGCGTTTTACAGATCTTAGGTGCACTTATTAAAACATTGGGCTATCACAAGACTGTGTGTAAATAAATATTGCAGAAATACTGGTTATCCAAATACAAAGCTCTTCATAAGAAAAATTTTCACTCACACACACTCTATCCTCTATGTTGAGTTTCTCATTAATGAAGAAATATAAAATTACATCCATTCAGTTCATATCCTTGAAGATAGGATCTCAAGACCAATTTGGGGAAAATTAAACAAATTGTCTAATTTTAATAAATTACATGGCAATTTTAAATAAATCCTAATCTAAAAGACCACACTTTGAAGAACCAAGTCCTCTAGTAAATGATTTTGACCTCTTGGTCAACGAGAATTAAAGATTCCCCTGCATCACTACGATGCGGAAAATTGTTGATCATAGATTGTTGTTGTGCATAGTTGGATCTCACATTGGAGCGTTGTCATCTTGGTATTAAAGAGAATAACCTAAGAGGCTTGGGTATTTAGTAATCTAGCAAAAGTATTGCTTGGATATGGTTTGTTGGATGGGGTCCAAGTCAATGGTCTAGAATAACCCTATAGATTGATGTGGAGCACAGAGGATTATGAGGTTCGATGCAAGATTTGAACTCCTCAACAAGACAAGAATTTAAAGCTCTGTATATCAAGAATTGGTAAAAGTTGTGTGCTTGTTTTAAGCATTCAAATTCGTTAGGGTTTGGCCTAGTATTTGCATAAAATAAAAAACATTTATGAATGAGGATGAGAGAAAGTAGTTGAAGCCACCTTGGATGGACACATCTATTTATCCTCTATATGGTGTAGTTAAATGCATCCACGGTGACCTCCCACTGCCATCTCTGCTGAAAAAATCATGCAGTGAAAGATTGTTTTGCTGGATCTTTACAAATGCCCTATGACAAGGATTGTAGATTTCTAAATAAAGAGAAAAAACAGATTATATAGTTTCCATGAAATACTGATGGATGAAGAAAATCAGGTTGCTTGTGAGGAAGCGATTGGCGTGCAAATTGCACTTCCATTGGATGTAGTAGCAAAGAATATTGGCTTCAAATTTTGATCATGTTGGACGTAGCAGCAATAATGGAACCACAGGGCATCCAAGGAATCTGTGATGACTACTTGGATCCATCAAGGTATGAATGTTACTACTTCCCCTCCAACAATGGTAACATATCATCTTTCCTTTCCCATTATCATGAGATCTAATTTAAAATATGAAACAAGGTCTAATTTGAAATATCACACATAGACATACTTTCAAGAACCAATGCTTGACCTTGGAAAAATAATTATAGGTTTTGTGATGGAAAACATAGTCAACTCTAATTTTGACAATGAACAGTGACATCGGGATCACAGGGAAAATGATCCTTATCCTAGGAATTTTCTTTGGGATTTCTAAATGAAGGATGTGATCAGAATGGGCATGGGAATAAAAACCAAAAGCGATGAGGATGAGGATGAGGATGAGGATTTTGAAAGCAGATAATTTTGCAGAGTATCAGAGGTTAAAATGGCAGTCTTTGGAATATGTGGTGAAAACACTAGATGACTTATGGGTGAAGCAGGAGAAATCAACGTCATGAAAAGGATAATGGTATAGAGCTAACTTGCTTTGGATCTTTGCATTGAAAAGGACGTTGTTCCCACCAAGAACATGGACATATAGATCATGGAATAGTAAGATACTTTCTTTCGCACCCACTAGTTGGCCTTGAGTGGTTAAAATGAGGAGGCGGTAGAAGTGTTTGCTAAAATACTTGAACAGAATGTGATGATCTCTTGGAGTAAATATTATGGGTTTTCTTAGAGACTTGAAATGTTTGATTTATTGTGAGAAGTGGGTAGCAATCAAAGCTTTGACATGGTGAAATGCATTGTTTTGGAAGTAGGGGTTATGTGCAGCGCGAAAAGGAGTGTGGAAGTAAGCTACCTATGGTGAAATGAAAGAATGTTGGTTTAAAGCCATGATAATATCAATAACAAAAAATAAATTATTAATGGAGTTGAAAAAAAATCATGTAAATGGGCATAGGACTGTAAGACTGGGTAAGCATGCGGT
This sequence comes from Pinus taeda, assembly GCA_000404065.3. Classification (NCBI taxonomy): domain Eukaryota; kingdom Viridiplantae; phylum Streptophyta; class Pinopsida; order Pinales; family Pinaceae; genus Pinus; species Pinus taeda. The sequence goes on along the minus strand of APFE031713776.1, from coordinate 158,136 downwards.
AAATCACTAGTAAAGTTGGGATGCAAATCTAGGTGATATAGGAGAGCATGTGGAAGCATGTTGAGCTAGAACAGCATGTGAAATTCTTAAATACCCTAAAGTTGACCAGGTAGGGCTTGGAGGTGAGTGGTAGCTACTGGCTCACTTGGATGGTTTGGCTAGATTTGGCGAAGGAAAACCTAAAGTCATGCTTAAAGGGGTAAGTGTTAGATAAACTTGACCCAATGGTGGATTTGAGGTTGTGTCAACATTTTGTTTAACAATTTTGGTTTTGGGCACCTAGTATTGGTGACTCATGATATTGAGCTCATCATATTACATGTACTTGAAGCAGTTAAAAGGCTTTGGTATTTTCCATTATATTGAGGCATGGTTGAGCAGTGAAAGTTTAGGTTGTTGGCCAACTTGGCTATATTTTAGGCAAGGACAATAATAGATCTATTATTGGCTAGTTTTTCCCTATTTTGGGTTTTCCAAGGTAAGCCATGGTGTACATGGTTTGAATGCCTTGTTGCTATGGGTTTTATTATTATATTTATTTCTCTCATATTTTCTTTCAAAGAACAACAAGCCTACTTTGATAAAGATCCACATTCCATGTTGGACCATCATATCAAGACTATAGCTATAGGAGCTACATGGAATATTTCAAATCCAAGATTCAAACAAATAGTGCTCAATATTGTTTGATTTCTACAAATCCCCATTTAGGAGTTCATATGCAATCTTTAAAAGATCCCCAATATGGTCAAGGAGGAAAAAAAAGGAATATAAAAGCATCAAGGCCTTAGATCCAAGAAAATGGAGAAAAGTTAGTCAACTCAGGGAAAGTCATTCTAATGTTAAAAGCATTTCCTCCTTCTCAACTTTAAAAACTCTAATATTTTTTATCCTAAATTTTAGTAAAAAATTATGTCATTATTGTAATTATTATCATTGTCAATATTTGATAATTTTCTATTAATTACTAGATTTACTAATATTTTTGTTAATAAACTACTATTTGTAATCCTTTTATGATAAAAAGTGATTTCTGGCCTTTTAACTATGTTGAAAATATTATATTAGTCTAAATTCCTAAATCACGTCTTGTATAGCATGTATTTACATGGAAATTCCCTTTATGCTAACTATACCTTTAACCTCCTCTTTAGTTCCTGAATTTTGAAAAACAAGATTAGATGTAATGTTTTGTGAGATTAATGAAAACTCTTTTATTTAAAAAAATCAAAAACTGATCCAAGGACTAAATCTTTGTAAAATAAAAATAAAAAAACTGATAATCATTTAAAAAATAAATAAAAAATCAACGATCTCTTTAATAAATATCATGTCTCATATTTTTTTTATTAAAACCACATCATTATATAAAATCAAAGTTATATGACTCACTAACATTTGAGAAATGGTTAAAAGATTCATGACACAATGTCTCGGATCTTATTCTTTTTTAAATAAAAATAATTATTTTCCACCCTTCAAACTATTAAAAATGTTTAACAAACTTTTCAAATGTTTATTAAAAGGGTGTCAAATCGTTTTTAAAATAAAAGGTTATTAATTATTAATCATCCAAAAAACAAAGGGACTATTAACCAAACAAAAATATATATATATATATAATTAAATAAAAATATATATTAATTATAATATTTTAAAAATACAATAAAAAATTATAATTATATTACTTATTTTAATAAATGTGTTATTTGCCAAAAAAAAAAATATAATTATATTTAAATATGAATTATGTTAATAAATATGTCTAAAAGAGTTAGATGTAATAGGAGAAAGTGAATAATTTTCATTATTGGAAAAGTTTTTTTTTGAGGGCTTAATGATTGAATTTGTGTAGTTGCACCAAAAGAGACTATTGTAACATTTTGATGTGAAGACTATTTCTTAAATAGTTAATTACTTTCACTTTGCATAACTCAGACATTTATAATTCACAATAGAAGCATGATAAGGAAACTTTATATTAGGATTAGTGGATGAAATTTAATTAATGTAATAATATGATGTGTGGAAGTTTCAGTGGTGAACTAAGAATAGTAAATAAAAGAAAATTAAATCTTGAATTGTTGACAGTTATAATCAGTTATGAATCTTTTCTCTTTTCTTAGAGAAGGACCAAAAATCCAAGATCTCAGCAGGAAAATAGGTCCAAGGATGGCTAGAGGCTAGAGGATGTGGAGAAAAGGAAATGTTTGTTTATCACAGTAGAATGTTGTGGAAGTGAGGAGATTCTTGAGTTGAACCTAGAGTCAGTGGAATCCTCAAACTGATTCATGAGTGTGGAGTACTAGACTGGACTAGAGTGGTCCTAAGGTTCAGGCACATATTACCTCAAGCTGGATTTAAGTTTCCAGAATTGTTAGAGTAGAAATAGCTTGGGGGACAGACCGAATGTAATTACCAGTCTCTAGGCTGGGTGGTGAGATTTTCTGTTGATAATTAATTGCAACCTAATCAAGATAAGTAACTGGAAACTATGTATTTACTCTATATTAGAAGTCTACATTAGAAGAATAAGATTTCTCTGTACTCATATTTCCTTTGTGGGAAAGAGGTTTTATGTTTGTCTTTTTAAAATAACAAAGTTATTGTACGAATGTAAGTAACTATATTATTACTCGGTATTTGTTGTCTTTTCTATATAGAAATAAAAGAGAATGACTCATTTACACAACCTGTCACTATGGAAAGGTTAGGATGTAATCTAGTTTGGTAAAGAGAGCTAGTTTAATCAGAGAAAGATATGGCAAGGTGATTGTTGGTTAAGCCTGAAGAATTAACGAATTCAAGCAGTCCAGAAAATATGACACAGTTAACCCTCACCTTTAGGACCATGCATAGGTCCTGGTTATACTTGGGTGAGTCAAATTATAAGATGTTGTAGTAAAGAAAATCATTGTAACCCTTAAAATGCATAAAGGCATTACATTCCAAAAACCAATAACATAGTAATTATTAAATGTTGTATTGAGAAGAGGGAAAATGAGCAACAATAACCATAACATGAAATTTCTTTGTACATTTAGATACCTTCTACACAGAAAGAGAAAGAAATTAATCAAACCGGAACCTTTACCATTTCCACACATATACTCTATGCATAGATGCATGCAGTAACGATAACAAAACATGTTCCTCACTTTGATTCTAGAACTGCAGTAAACCAAGTATTCTACACTAAGATTTTCAGAGAAAAAAGCTATCCAAAGCCGAGCTCAAAAATCATAAATTACGAGTCGAAATCCAAGAAATTGGATAACTATAAGTGTTTAAGTGAATTTTAGCACCAAAGGTTGTTGTCGAATTTAACCATAAGTACAAAAAATAACTAAGGTAACAGAATCTGTCTTAGATGAGACCCAACAATGAATTAGAGACCCAAAATCTGTTTTTTGCAAAGGAAACACGCATGCATGCAAAACCCTAATAAAGCCCTAAGACATAGACTCCTTCATAATAGAAAAAGGTATTTTCATAAGGTACCATTCCTTTAAATTCAAGTAAATTTCCAACATGTCATTCATTCGCCATAGAAGTAAGTGAAATAAACCTGGTAAGGGGAGGTTATTCATTCTACCAACAGTTGAAGCCGCGACGTGAGGAAGAAGTAGTAGAACCCTAGGTCTACAAACAAACATTTTTCAAAGAGGAATAAATCAAATGGGAAGTATTTATTTAGAGAAGGATGAATGTAACAAGAATAGACTACGATATTTGTGTAAGTCAAAGTTATAAACACCATGTGGTAAGGCAAGGACACCCTCCATTAGCAACTCGACAAAACCTGTAGCCAGATATAAAACAAATAAAATGGGACTCTTTGTTATGAAAATTAACCCTCATCTAGAAAATAAATTAATAAGAACCGAAACAATAAATCTACCAAAACATACATGTCACCATTAACTCGTGCTTTCTGAGAAGAAGTCAAACGCATAACGGGTGGATTGTCGTTAGCAATACCCATGTAAATATCTATTGTCGTTCCAACAAAAAAGAGGAGACCACCATTAAAGGGTCATGGCAATGCAAGCAAGGGTAAATAATTCTGCTAACTCCATTGGGAAAGAAATAGTACCTAAAGGAAGACAATGTAATGGGGTTTGATCCTCTGTGGCAGATGGAGTAGAGAATTCCAGAGTACAAACATTTTTCATTGATGGAGCGAATGGAGGATTGTTGTGGAGGTTGGTTCGGGGTTAATCACACTAACCAATGCCAAAAAAATCTTGAGCGTTGGGTCACCCAAACTACATCCAATGGAAGGGAAATTTCCAATTTCCAGTCACATATGATCGACATCTATTAACACTACCACCTTCGAGAACTTTCCTTGAATAGATCCAGATTATATAATAAATTATCCATAGGCGCATTATGTTAACCATTAAGTTCATAAGCCAAATATTCATATAATCAAGTTGAACGAGGGTACTATGGTAGGCTATAATTCCAAAGAAACATTTAATATTATTTAATGTAAAATGAATCATTACCTTCCAAGAAAAATCATATGTTATGTCCAAGTTTACATAAATAATTTGAATTCATAATGTATTTCTATTTAAGGTTTATGGTAGGTGTAGTGCATATAATATGTATGTAACTTGGAATTTTTTCTTTATTTTCATGGTTTTTACAAGTTTTATTGAGACATGTTACAAGTGGTATTAGAGCATGGTTTCAATATTGTGGCCTGATTGGGCACTAGTAGTAATGATGAGTGTGTTGAACTGTTCACGGTGAAAGAGAGTAAGAAAGTGAGAAGGTGAACATATGACAAAGAGGATAGGAGTTGGAGATAAGTTTCCACCGAGATCAATAGCGGGAGCAAGTTCTATGCCAAATCCGAAAGAAAATCTAGAAATGTGGGTGCAGCTGGGTGTAGAACAACAACACCAAACAAGTAGGTTACTTGAGACTGCTCAACAATTGCAAGTTGAAATAGTTCGATTAATAATAGATAATGAAAGGCTAATGTGTGAACTTGAGAGGATCTTAAAGATCCTTTTAGACAAGAAGAACCATCGAACCTTTCGACGTAGTCCTAAGCATAGAACCTGCGATGAAGAAGGTAAGCAACAATGAACTAAGGATAATCTAAAATGAAGTCATCCCCAAAGGATTGATAGAAATAAAGTTGACAATGAAGAGGAGTCAGGTAATGTTTTGGATCAAAGGAAAACAAAGAAGAAGAAATTAAAATTACAAAGGGAATTCGGGAAGATTAAACCCCAATTTTTTATGGTGAAGCGGAGGAAGCTATAGAAGCTTGGATCATCAATATGAACAAATACTTTCAAGTCTATGGATACAACAGTAACCTTAAAGCCATATTGGCCATATATCAACTTCAAGGGAAAGCCACCTTATGGTGGGAGGAGGTCAAGACAGTGCAAGGGGTGGAGGAACAAGATGTAACATGGGATGAGTTTCAAAAACAATTCAAACAAAATTATTTGATAAAAAGATTCTATGATGAAAAGGCAAAAGAATTTCATGATTTGAAATTAGTGTAGTTAACTATGGATGAGTATGTAACCAAATTTACATCTTTATTAAGATATGTGCCTTATATCTGGGATGAAAATTCTAAAGTACAACATTTTCTGAGTAGTATGTCTATGTTTATGAAGAAAAGAATACAATTTAACAATCCTAAGACCATGGATGAAGCAATCTGAAAAGCTCGAATGTGCTACCAACAGATGAAGCAGAAACAAGACACTAGTAATGTTTGGTCTCAGAAGAAGGGGCAGAAGAATTATCAAAATTTGAAAGGCACTAAATCTGTAAATTTTAAGAAATCGAAGAGAAATCTGCTAAGTAAACAACCTGGAAGAAATCAGCAAAAATCCAAATGGCAAGCGAAAAGTAGGCCTACTGAAGCATCTAACAAGTCATAACCCAGCCAAGTGAAAAATCCCCCTTTGCAATGTTGGGGTTGTGGAGAACCCCACTCTTATAAGAATTATCCCCATCGTTCCAGGCTTAAGCAGGTTCCTAACATTCAAGAGGCGTCTACAGTTGGGGAGGTAGTAAGGAGATTGTCTAGGATCAATGCCACATTGTAATACCTCCAAGAAGATTATCAACCTACCATGATAGAGCTAGAAGGTAAGTTATTTAATCAACCTGTGTCTATTTTAGTAGATCTAGGTGAAATTTTAAGTTATATCATCACCAAGGTATTAGAAAAATGTTGTTTGAAAACTCATAATATTAAAAACCCCTGGCTTGTGTAACTAAAAACAGGAGCTAAGAGAAGGGTAGGTGCCAAAGTACCAATTTGTTCCATTGAAGTATGGGGTAAACACATAAAGGTAGAACTTAATATTTTTCCTTTGGGTTCCTATGATCTGGTACATGGGATGGACTGGCTAGGAGGGCACTGGCCTTTAGTGAATTGTAAGGACAAGTCTATTAGCTACCTTTTGGAAGATGGTTCTCGGCAAGAGATCCAAGTGGCTAGGAAACCCATGAAGTTACGCCCCATTATTGCCTCTTAGTTGGGTATGTGCATTAGAAAAGGTTGTGCGATTTATGCGGTTCAAGTGTGGTATTCTAACTCCAAAGATAAGACTGCTACTCTTGAAAACATACCAATAATTCAGGATTTTACTGATGTATTTACTAAAAATATACCAGGGCTTCCTCAAAAATGCAACATTTGTTTTACCATAGAATTAATTCATGTAGCAGCACCGGTATCCAAAGCTCCTTTTTGCATGAACATACCTAAGCTAACAAAGATTAAAATGCAACTACAAGAGTTACTTGATAAAGGATTTATTCACCCTAGTGTATCTCCATGGGGAGATCCAGTGTTATTCATAAAAAAGAAAGATGCCACATTATGAATGTGCATTGATTACATGAAACTTCTTAACCATTAAAAATAATTATTCTTTTCCTCGGATTGATGATCTATTTGATTAAGTTAAGGGTGCAACAATTTTCTTTAGAATTGGGTTACGATTCGGATACCATCTGATTCAAGTAAAGGATGAATACATTTGTAAGACAGATTTTAGAACTCATTACAGACTCCACAAGTTCATGGTCTTATCTTTTGGACTAACAATGCACTTGTACCATTTATGAGTTTTATGCGTTGCATATTTCATCCTTTCTTAGATAAATTTGTTTTGATCTTTATTGATGATATATCAATCTATTCAAAAACTATAGAATAACATAAAGAACACATATGCACAGTGTTGCAAGTGATACGGGATCATCAGTTGTATGCAAAATTTAGTAAATACAATTTTCATAAAGATCAAATTCAGTACTTGGGGCATATCATTTCAATGGAGGGAACAGTAGTTGATCCTGAGAAAATTAGGACCCTTATGGAGTTGCTAGTGACAAAAAATGTGGCTGACATACGATATTTTATGGGCTTGGCAGGTTATTACGACCGTTTCATAGAAGGATTTTCTCGAATCGCATACCCCATTACTTCCTTGTAGAAAAAATGAAGAATCTTTAATTGGACCAACAATTGTCAACAAAGTTTTGAACAATTAAAACACTTACCAACTACTGCTTTTGTGCTAAAGATTGTTGATCCAAACAAATAATTTGTGGTCTACATAGATGCATGTCAAGAATGGGTGGGGGTAGTACTAAAGTAAGATGGGAAGGTGATCGCATATGAGTCACAGAAGTTGAAGGAACTCGAACAGAGATACACTGCTTATGAATTGGAATTAACTATTGTAGTTCATGCGCTAAAGGTATGGAGGCATTATCTTTTAGGAAAAAAGTTTCTATTAATGATAAACCATAATATTCAACAAGTTATTTCAAGCAACCCATTTTAAATTCCTGTCAAGCAAGGTGGAATGCTTTCCTTAGTGAATTCGAATTTGATATCAAGCATTTAAAAGGAAAATAAAATCGTGTTGCAGATGCATTAAGAATAAGAATACATTGTGTCTATCAACTTTATTATAATTAGATAGAATTTAAGTTTCAAGAAAAAAATAAAGAATCTACCCAAAAATACCCTAAATACAATTTTTTATGGAAGCAAGCACAACAAGCTAACAACCAAGGAAAATAATCATAATGCGAGGTAAACAAAGAGCATTTATTGACCTTTAGGGTGACAATATACATTCCCAACCAAATTTCAATAAGGCAACTAATTTTGGATGAATTCCACAAAATTCCTTACACTCCTCATCCCGTATATCAAAAAATGTTTTCAACAATTAAGAAAGGTTGTATTTGGCACGAAATGCATGGGATATTGTGGAACACTTAACAAAATGTATGGAATATCAACGAGTCAAAGCTAAAAAGCAACACCCTGTTAGTCTTTTGCAACCCATACCTTTACCAGAATGGAAGTGGGAAGTCATTACAGTTGATTTTATCACTGGGTTACCCAAATCTAAGAAGCACAAAGACTCAATAATGGTAGTAGTGGATAAACTCAATAAAACAAATCATTTTATTCTAGTACAATCTACTTTCAAGATCGTTTAAGTTGTTGATATTTTCATGAAAGAAGTGTTTTGACTGCATGGTATTCCTAAGATAGTTATATTAGATAGAGATGTCAAATTTACTTCCTTGTTTTGGAAAGATCTTTTTACAGGCTTGGGAACTCAAATTCAGTTCAGAACCGCATATCATCCACAAATAGGTGGGAAAATTAAACATGTGAATCAAGTACTAAAGCATATGTTATAGATGTATGTTATGCAGCAATCCAATAAGTGGGAGGAATATCTTCATATGGTAGAGTTTTCATATAATAACAAATATCATGAATCACTAAAAATGAGCCCTTTCAAGGTGTTATATGGGAGAATATGTAGAACACCTACAAATTGGAGTAGTCATAAAAATAAATTAATGTTAGGGCTAGAGATGCTGGAGGAGATGGAACGATAAGTGAAGAAAATCCGACAAAATTTAAAGGTTGCCCAAGACAGGAAAATGGCTTACGCTGATCAGAAAAGAACATATCGATAATTTGAAATTGGGGATCATGTATATGTGCAACTCAAACTTAAGAAAAACACTTTGATATAGACTACTTGTGCAAAGCTTTCCCCTCGTTTTTGCAGTCCTTTCCAAATATTAGAAATAATTGAACTAGTGGCTTATCAATTATCCTTACCTAGTCACATAAGAGTTCATAATGTGTTTCATGTTTCATTATTAAAATGATATGTTTACGACCCTAGACACGTGATTCACTCATAGAATGTTTAGGTAATCTGCTAGTTATTTTCTTTAATCTTAATATAAATATTTACATGAATTAATTTCTATGTGATGGTTGTAACAAGTCGAGTCGGATGGAGAGTTCCTGGTAGAACCTCAGTGCATCCTCAAACGAAGAGAAATAACACTATGGAGGTGAGCCATCACCCAGGTTAAAGTGCAATGGAATCACTTTAGGCCGAAAGAGGCTACCTGGGAAGATGAATATTTCATACGATAATCCTACCCAGAACTATTCCAGAGGGCTAGATTAATCATTGAGGTCGTGTTTTACATGAGGGGGGGAAGGTGTAACTCCTCGATGTTAGGAATATTTGTAACAGTTAATTACTTCCACCCTTCATAACTCATACATTTATAATTGACAATAGAAGCATAATAAGGCAACTTTATATTAGGATAAGTGGATGGAACTAATTAATGCAATAATATGATGTGTGGATGTTTCAGTGGTGAACTAATATTAGTAAATGAAAGAAAATTAAATGTTGAATTGATGACAGTTAGAATCAATTATGAATCTTTTCTCTTTTCCTAGGGAGGGACCAAAAATCTGAGATCTTAGTGGGAAAATAGGTCCAAGGATGGCTAGAGGTTGGAGGATGTGGAGAAAAGGAAATGTTTGTTTATCAAAGTAGAATGTTGTTGAACTGAGGAGATTATTGAGCTGAACCTAGAGTCAGTTGAATCCTTAAACTGATTCATGAGTGTATGGTACTGGACTGGATTAGAGCAATCCTGAGGTCTAGGTATAGGTTACCTCAAGCTGGATTTAAATTTCCAGAATTGTCAGAGAAGAAAAGGCTCGAGGGAGAGACCAGATGTAATTTCCAATCTCGAGTCTGGGTGGTGAGATTTTTTGCTAATAATTAATTGAAACCTAATCAAGATAAGTAACTAGAAACTGTGTATTTACTCTGTATTAGAAGTTTTCATTAAAATAATTATATTTCTCTATATTCCTCTCTCCTTTGTTGGAAAGACATTTTTTATTTATCTTTTTAAAATAATAGAGTTATTGTACAAATGTAAGTAAATGTATTATTACTCGGTATTTTTTGTCTTTTTGTAGAGAAATAAAAGAGAATGGCTCATTTACACAACCTATCATTATGGAATGGTTGGGATGTAGTCTAGTTTTGTAAAGGGGGCTAGTTTAATCAGAGAAAGATATGGTAGGGTTATCACTGGTTAAGCCTGAAGACTTAAAGAATTCAAGCAGTCTAGAAAACATGACACATAGTTAACCCTCACCTTTAGGACCATGCACAGGTCCTAGTTATAATTGAGTGAGCCGAATTATAAGATGTTGTAGTAAAGAAAATCATTATAACCCTTAAAATGCATAAAGACATTACATTCCAAAAACCAATAACAGAGTAATTATTAAATGATGTATTCAGAATAGGGAAAATGAACAACGATAACCATAATAAAAAATTTCTTTGTACATTTAGAGATCTTCTACACAAAAAGAGCAAGCAATTAATCGAACCGAAACCCTTACTATTTCCACATATATATTCTATCCATAGATGCATGCATTAATGAGAACAAAACATGTTCCTCACTTTCATTCTAGAACTATAGTAAACCAAGTATTCTACACTAAGATTTTCGGCAAAAACACTTATCCAAAACTGGTCTCATAAATCACAAATTATGAGTCGAGATCGAGGAAAATATATAACTAGAAGTGTTTAAGTGAATTGCAACACCAAGGTTGTTGTCGAGTTTAAACATAAATACAAAAATTTAACTCGGGTGACATAATTTGTCTTAGATGAGACCCAACAACAGAATAAAGACCTGAAATCTGGGTTTTGCAAAGGAAACATGCATGCATGCAAAACCCTAATAAAACCCTAAGACATAGACTCCTTCGTAATAGACAAAAGTATTTTCATAAGGCACCATGCCTTTAAATTCAAGTAAATTTCCAGCATGCCATTCATTCGCCATAGAAGTAAGTCAAAGAAACCTAGTAAGGGGAGGTTATTCACGCTACCAACAGTTGAAGCCATGACGTGAGGAAGAAGTAGCATAACCCTAGCTCTGCAAACAAACATTGCGCAAAGAGGAATAACTCAAATGGGAAGTATTTAGTTAAAGAAGGGAGAATGTAACCAGAACAAAATATGGTACATATGTAAGTCAAATCTATAGACACCACGTGGTAAGGCCACGAGGGATTCACTCAGTGAACCTCTAACATATCACGTGTGTTCGCGGCATATTAAACAACACCCTTAACTTGACTACATTTTGGGAAATCCCCCTAAAAATGACATTATTTAACCCCCTACCAATATGAACCCAATACAACTTCCTAGTTTAAAAAACCCCTACGTTCACTAGATATTATAGGTATCCATTTTTCAGTAACATATTTTATACCCCTTTATATTTTTTTCATTAACTTTAAGCTCCATTTTTTATATTTTCCAATATAAAAACCCTTTACCCACTATATATCCCCCAATATATTATGTCATTTTTTCTTCAATATATATCCCCCAATATGAACCCACATGTTATGATATTGCTTCCCCAGTGAAACCCCGTGAGTAAAGCCCCACACTCTCCATTAGCAACTTGACGAAACTTGTAGCCAGATATCAAACAAATAAAATGAGGCTCTCTAGTATGAAAATTAACCCTCATATGAAAAAAAAAAAACTAATAAGAACCGAAAAAAAAATGCTACCAGAACTTACCTCTCACCATTAATTCGTTCTTACTAAGAAGAAGTTGAACACATAACGGGTGCATTGTCGTTGAAAATACCCATATAAATATCTACTATCGTTCCAACAAAAAAAGGAGACCGCCATTAAAGGGTCGTAGCAATGCAAGGAAGGGTAAATAATTTTGCTAACTCCATTGGGCAAGAAACAATACATGAATGAAGACAATGTAATGGGGTTTGACCCTCTATGGAAGATGGAGCAGAGAATTACAGAGAGAAAACTAATTTCGTTGAGAGAACAAATGGAGGACTGCAATAGAGGTTGGGCTTGGGTTAGTTACACTTACCAATGCCAAAAAAATCGTTAGTGTTGTATCGCCCACACTACATCTGATGGAAGGGAGGTGTCCATCTACCAGTCACATATGACCAACACCTTCTAACATTATTTCCTTCAAGAACTTTCCCCGAACAGATCCAAGTTATATAATAAATTCTCCATAGGTGCATTGTGAAAACCATTAAGTTCATATGCCAAATATTCATATAGTCAAGTTGAACAAGGGTACTATGGTAGGATATAGTTCCAAAGCAACATTTAATGTTATTAAATGTAAAATGATTCATTACCTCCCAAGCAAAACCATATGTTATGTCCAAATTTACATAAATAATCTGAATTCATAATGTATTGTTATTTATGATTTATGGTAGGTGTAGTGCATATAATATGTATGAATGTTTTTTTTTCATGGTCTTTATAAGTTTTATTGAGATATATTATATATATTCAAAATGGTTTTGTAACCCGTGCACACATAAGTGGATCAAATCACACCCTCAAGTCCTTTTAAAAATTGCTCTTATGGGTAGCTTAATTCTCAAGGTATACATGCTATGTAAAATATTATGAGGTCCTTAGTTCGATCTTCTTTTAAAAATTGTTCATGGGATAGCTCACTTAGGAAGGCATGTAAACATGTTATGGTGTAACTCACTTAACAATGCATGCAAGCATGTTATGTAAAATATGAAGCTATGGGGCACCTTGAGGATATAGTAAGGCATATAAATATGTTTCGAAGTAGTGCTTGAATGTGTGGTTGTACCCAAAAATGCTATATCAAAAATGGTTTTGTGACCCATGCATACATAAGTAAATCAAAGCTTACCCACATTCCCTTCTTTTAAGAGATTTTTCTGAGGGGTAGCTCACTTAGCAATGCATGTAAACATGTTATGTAAAACATTTTGGGTTCTTGGTTCAATTTTTTTTTTTAAATATGCCCTAGGGAATAGCTCACATAAATGTATTGCGTAAAATATCATGATGTCTTTCATTTGATCCCCTAATTAACCTGTGTCCAAGTTAAGTGTAGGCATAGTGGGCATAGTGTACCCACTCATTATAGTGGTAGCTAATGAAATCAAGACATGACGCACTTAAAAGTTATAGTGGTAGAAAATAGAATGGACCTTATATCACACGCCAAATAATTAATATGGTAGCAAATAAAATCTAATAATTATAGTAGTAATGAATAAAATCAACCTTATATCACATAAAAACCAAACCACCCTAATTACAAATTCCACTATTTTATATATAGCCCCAAGGGTCAGCTCATTGGTAAAAATCAGTGCCTCATCATCGGGAGGTCACAAGGTCCAATCTCCACGAAGCCCTTGGGGTCAGGCCTTGCTAGTGGGCCGCAGGGCTAGATACCCTTTGGGATCAATATACCCTTTGGGATCGATCAACCCAGATTTTTCCGTGGACATAGCGCCACCTGTTGACCAAGGTGTCCGTGAACCACAACCAAAATATATATATATATATATATATATAATATATATATATATATATATATATATATATATATATTCACCTTGTTTGAACATCTTTCACGACCCTCTCTCAATTTAGATTCCCTTCGGGTCGATCATCCCAGATTTTTCCGTGGACGTAAAGCTACCTGTTGACCAAAATTGTCCATGAACCACAGTGATATATATATATATATAATATATATATATATATATTCACCTTGTTTAAACATCTTTCACTACCCTCTCTCAATTGAAAATATAACCCTTTTATTCACCCGTATAAATGACGATATCATTTAGATCAACGTGGGAACTTGTTACCGGGTAACGCTTTTCCTAATAATGAGGTAGAAAAGAAATAATATAGTGCGGTAAGTGAATTTCTGATGATCAACTATAATTTTTTATTATTATTAAGTAAAATACAATTAAATTTGCATATTAATTTATAGTGATATTATAATAAATTAGGAATATAGCATGAAATTATGATATATTTATGAAAGTTTAATATTATATTGTTTATGACTAATACTGTTTGGATATTAAACTCCCTTATATTCCTATTATTTTT
>APFE031713776.1:128191-142438 GCA_000404065.3 Pinus taeda | reverse complement strand
TATATATATGTTATGTAAGTTTGAGATGACTGGTACAGTTAATTTGTAGTTTGAATAGTTTTAATTTAAAGGCATCTAAATTGTCAAAATCACTCAAGATTGTACTCACCCTAGGTTACACTAGTCTTTAAAATGGTTAAATATTTCGTGTAGAATTTCAAATATGTGATCTTAAGTGACTTTTACACCATAGAATGTCTTAACAAAACACCCTCTCATGATCTACTCTATGCCCCACAGAGTGGTTGAGGTGGGTTGTTAACCCCCTCACCACCTAGATTCAATTCTCAAACTAACATAGTAAGCTCAAAAAGTAAGCTACCAATACAAAAATTGTGACTCTCTCTGAATCATTAGGCCATTATTATTAGGAAAAAAAAATCACCAAATGAAAAATATATGAATTCATTTTGATTTATAAATTATTAAAATTCGATTTAGGCAAATCTAACCCAACATTCCAGATATAATAAAATTAAAACATTGCATATATATTGAAATAATATATTGAAATAAAATAGCTAAATGATCACTTGAAATAAAATTACAACTCTTCCGAGCCCTGAAGGGCAAGGAGAATAAAGGAGGCGGGCATACACAGAGTAAGATAGGTATACCCTTTGTCTCCAGAGGAAGAGGCAACTCACATTAAAAATTTGAATGTAGAAATGGAGAGAATGGTCTCTCCAAATTTAAAAAGTATAGACCCGACTGATTATTGTGTCGACAGATGGAATGATAGGAAGGGATGTAGGGTCTTCAGAGAAGTAGGGGAACATTTTCTTTCCCTTTCCGGCCTAGTTGTTCCCCACAAACAGCATTTCTCGTTGCCCTTAAATTGGAGTATGGGTGTGTGGAAGAGGATAGCATAGGATTTGGTTGGGTTGTATTGTATTGCGAGTGAGGAAATTTAGGAGGTGTGGCGTAAAATGGGAGACCACAGTGGTGGAGAGAGCAGTCCTCATTCTGACATAGAGTCTACCGGCATCCACAATAATGGATCTTCTTCTTCCTCACAATCCATCATACGAGAGCAAGACCGGCTGCTTCCCATAGCCAATGTGGGGCGCATCATGAAGAAAACCCTCCCAACCAACGCCAAGATCTCCAAGGAGGCCAAGGAAATCATGCAAGAATGCGTCTCCGAGTTCATTAGCTTTGTTACTGGAGAAGCATCCGACAAGTGTCACAAGGAAAAGCGCAAGACCATCAACGGCGATGACATACTATGGGCCATGACCACTCTCGGATTCGAAGTCTACGCTGAGCCCCTCAAGGTTTATCTGGACAAGTATAGAGAACTGGAGGGCGAGAAACTTTCCATGAGCAAGCAGCTTCAAGTAGATCAACCTCAGCCGGACCTGCAATATCAGGCATGTAATCCTAGTGCCCACAACCGCCCACTGGTAATGACTTACAAGATGCCCTTGCCTATGGCTATGCATGGCAGGGGACCTTCGGGGGCAGACCCAGCAGCAACAGGACATGGTCGCCGTCCCTTCTAGGTATTATAAAGTGATCTGATCAATCTAATAATAATCAAAGCCTGCTGATTTTTCTTTTAGTCTTTCCTTCTGTTTTAATCTTCTAAACATACCTAGAATTCATAAGATGATCATCAAAAATCTTATTGTTGGTGGCCCTTGTATATTGAAGCAGCAGCTTTAAGGTCAGTTTTGTCCTAAGTTAGTGAGTAACTTTGTTGGATAGGTTAAGTCCATATGTAATGATATATGGATGTAAGTATTTTTATTGCTGGCCTCTATTCTCATGCTGTAATCATCCTAGATAAGGATGACTGATAACGTTTGCCTACATGCTATTTGCTGTATTAGGGTTTTGGTATTCATTTCCTTTCTCTCTCTTTGTTACATGAATAGATCACTGATCTATAGTCTCAGTCCAGCACTCAGTGGTTGGTTCTGTTTTAGATCACTCAGTGGTTGGTTCTGTTTTAGATCGGCCTCATGCCGTTGTGGCCCATATGAATTAACAAGCTTTTCATGGATGTTCAATGATTTGTTAAAATATCTTGTTCTTGAGAAAATATTTTTCTTTATTTGTTTAAAAGGATGGTGTGTCCATATATGCCCTGGATAGGGATTAGTAAAATACAAATTTTCATTAAAACCCGGCCTGGTTTAATGGGATGTCTGCCTTCACGCTCATCGCATGTTGGCTTCATTTTATTTGAAGCCCGATGTCTGGAATACCGTGCAACGTACATATCTGTGTGTTTTCAGGAACCTTTATAATAAAAAAAAATCGTTTACGGTTGGGTTCTTAAACTACTTATGCATCCGATGCAGGTCGGATTATGCCCATAGGCTGGTTTGATTGACCGTGAAATGATATTAAACAATGTTTGACAAGTTCGTTAGGGTTTGACCATGTATACCCTAATTTAAGCTTGACGTGGTATGAATATATCTGCAAATGAACATATGGATGAATATATCTGCAAACTTGTCGTTATACCTGGTTGATGCTTTCTCGTTTTATTGCCCGGATGGTCGACTGTAAATGACAAACACCTTCGTGCTGCTTTCTCCGTGTATGGCGCCTCGTCTTACTGGACCAAATGTTTGTCTTCAGCCACTGGAATTTTGCGGTTCCAAGGCCTGCAATGAGCAATCTTGAGCAGAGCTGCTGTTTCTTTCAAAACTAGAGCTGAAAAGTTGAATCTATATGGTGCTTAATGCAGTAGGAGGAATGAAATGTTCTGAACAGGAAGAGATATGCCCAAATATTGGGCATTCTACCATGTCAAATACAATATCACTTTGTTAAGGTTTATGATCACATTCTACCATGTCAAATACAATATCAGTTTGTTAAGGTTTGTGATTACATTGAAACTGGTATAAAATATCAGTTTGTCAAGGTTTATCATTACACTGAAATTGATCACTTTGCTAAGGTTTGTCATTATATTAAAAATTGGTTGATAGGTATTAGAAAACCTCCAAATTTGTAACATTATCAATATCCTAAATAAATAAATTTCAAAACTAATTAACTGTATATCCATTTTAATTTTACCCTAATATTTTATCTGTGTTAACCAGCCATGAGCTTGAGAGTGGTTTAGAAGCACTTTGCATGTATTCTCTGCAACTTGCAACCCAGGAAGTATCAATGAAATCAACTTACTATATAAGCCATATAAATGTCTCTGTGTTAACCAGCCATAAGCTTGAGAGCGGTTTAGAAGCACTTTGCATGTGTTCTCTGCAACTTGCAATCCCAGTAAGTATCAATGAAATCAACCTACTACTTAGTTGTAGAATTATCACTGATTAGTGTACTCATAGTACTTATTCTGACTATTTGGGCACCCATCCCGTTCATTTGCAGTGGTTAAGGACATATTTGTGCAATTCCAAGTCGTTCATTTACCAAGGAAGGTAGTATCCTTGTCCACATGGATCCCTTTTACATCATGCTGGTAGAAAACGAAAGTAGAATGTAAGTCTTCTCGAACATAGCTATGGCCATTCAGAGAAGTATAGGGTAAAAGTTATGGCCATCCTGAAAAGCTATGCAAGTTTTATTTCGAAATATAGGAAGATTCTGGTTATTATTCACTTCAATATAAAAATATTGAAATTGTTTTGCCTTTTAGGTTTGTAAGAATTATTCCACTTTTAATATGTTTAAATTTTTTACAATATGTCTCCAGAAAATATGACTAGATGGAATATAATAAATTCATTCCTTACCACCAGAATTATTATACTTTGACCATCTCAATTTTGTAGTTACATTGTTTGTATATCATTTTTTCATACATTCTATGTAATGTAGATTTATTATTATAATGAATTATTTTTTAGAGTGATTAACTTATATTGGTTGGATTTTATATTTAAGAGAAAATTTAAAAGATTTATTTGGGAACCAAACTAGCAAAGCCTAACTCCAAAGCTCTAGGAGATTTGACCAATTGACCTCCTCATAAGCTAGAATTTTAATGAATTATTATTTATAGTTTTATAGATCCTCCTCATAAGCTAGAATTTAAATGAATTATTATTTATAGTTTTATATTTATTTTTAGTTATTTGGTCTAAATTATTATTCATTTATTTTATTTATTCTTATATTAAATTGTAAGTGTTTATTATTTAAATTAGAATTATTAAACTTTTTAATATTAAAAATACTTATTTGTCTATGGGTCTTGGATATATAGTGATATGTTGCTTTGTTAAGGTATTCCTTGATGTGAAATACTTCTGCACCCATTCCCCACCCCATTCACAATAATATAATATGAGACTTGGTAAAGATGTAGCCTTGTCAAACTTACAAAAAATATATATAAAAAAATTCCTGAATTTAGACTTATGTGATCCATGAATATAAATGTAAGAACATTCTTGGGAATTAATCACATAAGAACTTTTAGTCCACATTTTTCTAACCATCCAATGTGGTTCATCATCATGACAACATGCAAAGTAAAATCATCCCTCTTATGTGATTAATTCCTAAAAATATTCTTACAAATATAAAGAATATTTATTTATTTTATTTTTTAAATATAAAATTTAAATAATATTTATATATTTAAATAAAATTGATTTTCTTAAAAACTAAAAATAAATTTAAATTATATTTTTATTTTATCTATAAAACAAATTATTTAATGAACTCATAATTATCTTAAAAATAAATCTACTTATAACTAATTTATCCAATAAATTTAATGAGAGATTTAGGCATTTCATATATTCCCATATATTTATTTTTAACTGGTTCACGAAGAAATAATTAAAACTAAATATTCCAAAACTATAACTTAAAAAAAATATATAAACTTATAAAATATATAAATATAAAATTTTGATTATTAACAAAACATATATATTATTAAACCAACTTTCGTATATAAATTTTAAATTTGTTTATATATTAAAAAATATTTATATTTATATTTATCATATTAATATAATTCATTTTACTTTAAAAACTAATTAAATTAAATTGTATTCCTTTAATAGCATTTTACCATATAAAATTAAATCTTATTTATTTTACTGTTCAATTATAAAAAATCATATATAATATATATGAAAATTGATACATCCACACTTAATCCTTAATACCTAATCTATATTCCTCCCACATCAATACTTACTACTTATACTTTTATACTTACTAAAAAGCAAGTAAAATCACTCTTGATAGGGAAAAATCCATTCATCAACTCCATAAGATGCTGTATATTGAGTGTTGGAATCTGTAACTGAGTGTGAGTTTTTCTTTGACATCTAAATACCTAATATATTGCTTCTGTCTGAAACCGAACGTATCACTTCTCAAATATAGTGTGTAAAAATGACAGTACAATTTTAATAAATCAAAGAAAACTCGAGGCGATTTCCATACCTCCAGAACCGTGACTTAAACTCTACCATTTTGGAGTCTGGGTTTAAAATTAAATCTCAAATTTGCAGTTTTACCAAGACAAATGACAATCACCATCTGAAATTCATACATATAAATTTGGATGTGACTGGGTTCTTATAAATCCATTGTTCTTGTATTATTTACTAATTCATAAACCTATCAGTACCGGCCTCGTATATAAATGCCCTACTTCGACTTATACAGTGTTTTTTCAGCCTGCAGTCTGATATCCTTCCCCCGCTGCATGTAAACTCGAGTACTAAAGCTATACACCCAGGTTTGCATCCATTTTTGGAACCTGTCTCAAAATCTCAGGGAAATTCCTGCACTCCTAAGAAAACCCTTGGGAAGCAGTCGTGTCACTGTTTATCCATAGCTGTGTTTGCTTTGTACTTTGCTTGGAAAAGGCACTTGCATACTAGGGTTTGCATTGTTTTTCTTCCTCTAGATGAACTACCTACCGTTTCTGTTCACTGCTTGCTTCTAGGGTTTGCATTGTTTTTCTTACTCTAAATGAACTAGATATCTCTTTCCATGATTCCCTACCGTTTCTATTCACTGCTCGCTTCCTGAAAATGTTTATGGCTGACTCGTACTCAACACAGCAGTCACCTTCATATATTGTATTGTTCTGGGCTTTTATACTAGATGAAACTCCTCTACTTCGCAACTTTCTTCAACTTTCTTAGCGACAGTAGCCTCCTCAGTGTATGAACAGATTTACTTTGCACTTAGTCCTTCAGATCACTGTTGAATCCCAGAATAATACGACGCAGCGAGTAATCATCCATTTGTTGACTTGATCCCAGTGCAATCATTCAAAACCGCTTTTATTGGGCTTTTATTGCCAAATGTTTAATATGGTTGACAACCTGCTAGGGTTTTTTTCTTAAATCCTTCTCCATGGATGTTGGAAAGCAATTTTATTGGGCTTCTCTTGCATAAACCTTCTACGTATTTTTTGTTTTATTCTACATGTTCGAAATCGTTTTTATTGGGCTGCTTTTGCATAAATCTTCAATGTAGTTAGCAACCTGCTAGGGTTTTGTCATAGCCGATATTCTTTTCTCTTCGAATTTGTCCATAACTAGCTCTTAGCTCTTCAATCACACACTTCCATCGATCCATTTAGTCGAGTGGATTGTGGGATCCTTACATTTAATGTTAGAAGAGCGCTTCCTGTGTTTTTATAACTAAACGATTCATTTTCTTGGCTGTGTTGTAATAAAATGTAACAAAATATGGAAACGTATTCTTTTTACTAATAATAGAACATTGAAGTTTATATTTATATGATAAAGAAATTGAGTATATAGAATTTGATAGTGTTTTTAGTTATAATGAACTTAAATTTGTATTTCTTATTTAAATCAGAAAGAATATTTGTCTAACTGTATTTAAAAATAGATATATTTTTTTTAAAGATTAAGAAAAATAAAATATACTTACCCGCCCTTGTCATTTTCTCACCATAAAATGCAAAATGTATGGTTGCTAAGATAGATTTTATAAAAATAAAAAATAAAAAGAAAGAATTAAATGCCATGAAAGGGTATTTTTTTATGATTAGTTATGTAATCTTTTCCTTTCAATATTCTCAAAAGTCTCCTCTTTATGATTGAAATTTTGTTTGGACATGAATTTATTTCTATATTGTTCTTATTGTAGATGTCCAAGTAAGATATGTTATCAAAATAATTTTGAAATCAATTTAACTTGTTAGAAAAAATGTCACACTATTAAATTTTACATTTCTATGAATCCATTAACCCAATTTCTAAAGGACATGAAGTCATTTAAAATTTTGATTATTGGAAATTCTTTTATGTAATGCCACTTTTAGTAAAATTGGGAATGCCTTCCATTTAGCCAATTTTGAACAGAATTTAGAGTTTCATTTAAATAGATAACCCCACAAGCCCTACATAAGAAAAGTGAACTCTAACATCCTCCATGAAAAAAAAACACTAAAGAGATTTCTCAATATATGAGTTCTTTATTTCTCTTGAGACCTTTTCTTTGGGGTACATTCAATTTCTGATTTGGTGTTCAACTTAGAGAGGAAAGATTTTCTTCTTCTCAAACATACTATAATTTCTTGTGAATTAGATGGCTCTTGAGATGCTAAGAGGTAGTGTCCTATGTGCTTTGATGAATTTATCTTCAAACAAAATCTTCTTACAATCTAAGGGCGAGTACAAAAAGTTACTTCATAAAATTTTTGCAACAAAACATATAAACATTGTAAATTTAAAAAATATATACATGTTCTAAGAGTGCACATGTGTTCCTATTTGAATTTCTTCAACCCTTATAAACCCTCCAAACATATTTGAATCTACGTTGAAAAAATATAGTTGGTAATAATGCACATATATTATTAATGCATGTGCATTTCTCCCTCTATTAATTTTGTGTGTGTATAATGTGTCTTATATTCTAAAAAATCCCTCCCACCCACACCTTATTTTTCATATTTTTCTTTTAGTGAAAGGTGCATTTTCTTCTTGATTGAGTATGATGATGAAAAGAAAAAGCAAGGTTAGCATCATTAGCATTCACCTTATTCTCATTTCTATGTAAGATTTATGTTAAATATCATATTTATATTTGATCAATTCTAAAATTTAAATGTTTTATAAAATATTTTTATTACTGTTTAAATGGAGTATTTATTCTATAGGGATGGAGAAAAACTTTGATCCAAACCCAAACTTTATATACAACCATCCCCACTAGATCCATAGATAAATATTAATCATTTTTTATAGGAAATTATAAACTTAATTGGTGACCATCGGAATATTGGAGAGTCATATCATGTTTCCCTTGCCACTTCACTCAACAAAATTGTTGCTTCCATTGAATACATGTGTAATTATCTAACAAATTTGAATAGAAAGAGAATATGATATAGTACTACAAAACAAACATGAGGAATGAAGAGATGAGATATCTATGTATCATCAAACAAAACATTATCCAACTATTTATTAACACTAGAACCAACAATCCCTTTGATCCAAGAAAAAATTGTTGTTGCATGGAGTAGTGACCTTTTATATATTCAAAGGAAACTATACAAATAGGATATTTATAGTATGTGCTATACCTACATGTAATAAAAAGAGCTTCCATTATATTTTATAAATAAATTATAAAACAAGTTTATTTTAGTTCAACTTGTCAATTATTTTGACAAGAGTGAATTCCAAGGAGTTGGTCTTAGGTATTCTTAGCATTGATAAAAGACTAGGTGACACACATTAAGAATTCTATCTCTTCCTAGAAATGTAACTAAGCACACCCAAACCACCTCATGAGCTTTGAGACAAGATTTATGTGAGCAACACTAAGATATCCACATTGACACTTATATACTTCGACATGGTGTATCTGTAATAACATTATTTTAAGATCCACTTATAGATGATGCTAGCCTTTTAGGGGTGGGACCTTTAATCCACTCCATTGATTCTCAACAAGCCATGACATCTAGCCAAGATGGTCATTTTAGTTTTGTTTTCATTTCTCTTGTTATAGGTGAATATAGGCTCATGTGCATAATAGTTGGATGAGGTCAGTAGAAAATGCAATCATTAATTGAATAGATAATTGTTTGTCAAATATAAGGTACTTGCCTATTTATATATTGAGTCCAATTCCTATGAGTCATTACTTGAAGTGGTAGGATATATACCCTATTTTTATAAACATGCATTGAAATAAATAAGTCTGTTTGGGCACCTCACAAAAGCGTATTGTAATGAGTTCATGTTGTCTATTATTTATTTCATTGTTTTCTATGAATAAAAAATAGCTTGACATGTGTTTTTACAGATGATGATAGGAAACATATATCACCCATATCGTTTATCAAGATAAATCTAGGTAATGTGAAATTTGTTTTATTTTATTTTAGTTGATTTTCATGTTTTCTAGTAATATAGCATATTGAAATGTGCATGGAACTATACAACAATTATTGTATTCACTACCCACATATGAGATCCAACAATTTCTCCTTATTACACCCATTGGGCACACATGTTTTTGATAAATCCTACATTTGCATGAAGTATCACAAAAAACATGATTTTAGATTTGTCAATTTAATTTTTTCTTTTGTAGTTGTTTTAGTTCTATCTTGCAAATTTGTAGCACGTGCCTAGATTTCTTGGTAGCACCATATCATTTGAATTCTAAGCTCTAGTTATATTGGAAAATTTATAGCACATGAATATATTTCTTGGTAGCCCCATTTAATTTGAATTCTAAGCTCTAGTTATCATGGCACAAATTATATAGCACATTCAATTTCAGTTTTTTGAATGTAAGGGCCTATATGTTTGTGGTATATTAGTGGCCTAAATGGATTATAATTTGTTGTTTAAGATGCATAATGGGATTTGTGTAGCCAACATACACTAATAGCTCAAGTAAGACATGTTTATATAGGCATCACTGTGATGGTTTCTCCTTATATGTGCCATACTCCTATGTTGAAACCCATGGGAGTTTAGTACACCCACCCCTACCACCACTTTAGAAGAACCCTTATAGTGTTGATGAACCCATTTAGGGTTTGAGTGTTTATTATTTTATTGCCTCACCACTTTATACATATCTTTATTCCTTCTTCTAGTGCTCCAAGCCCTTTTATTTCCTCTACTAATGTTGAATATATAATTTATACATCTCCCGTGGTTGTCTTGGATTACTATGTGAAACCCAAGGATCCACCATTTCCTAAGACATTTGATAATCCTTGGTTGATGAAATTCTTATCGAGAATATATGTAATTGATTATAAAAATTTTGAATTTGTCATTCCTGATTATTATCTACTCTTGTAGGTAGAAAACATGGGGAGGATTAGATTGAATAAGAAGAAAATGTCCTCAAGATTAATAGTTGCAACTTTTGTGAGTTTTGTTATATTGAATTCTAAGTGTATTTTGTAAATTTGTTGATTGATGAAACCATGGAAAAAACTAATTACATGAATTGTGTTACTTTTCAAATCTCTAGGAAGTACACCACTCTTCCATGCAAGAAAATTCTGTAGGAATTTACAAGGTAAGTTCCTCAGACAGAACACCAAAGGACACCGCTCACAAATAGATCACAGATCAATACACCAGTATTGTTGACATGGTTAAAACCCTCAAAGAAGGAAACAGTCCACGGCCTGAGCCAACGCATCCACTTCAAGCAATTTATTCATAAAAGAATGAAAATTTACATAAGCTTCTCTCATGAACGGTTACCCTACAAATGACCCTTGTTACACAAAAAATTGTCACCATGACTTTCTACAGTTTGTGTGAGTCCATCAACACTCATACATACCTCCTTTGCAAGTCTTAAACCTCAGCTCTTCATGTCAAGCCTTGAAAATGGGAGAAAGACCTTAAAAATATCTCAAATCCTGGTTTCACACTTTCTCCTAGCATTGCCTGCAGTTTTGCACCCAATGGTCATGTTTCCTGTGAACCTGACTGCTCTATCTATTGAGTAATGGGTGCGAACCCCTGTAAAAGTTAAAAAGGCATGAGTTCATTCTTAAAAGATCATCTTGGGTCACTTCTAGGGACTTCTAGAAGGAATATTACCCTGGCAAGTCTGCTCCACCTTGGTTCATCCATTCCATAACTAAGGGAGCTTGTTGGACACCTAATCCTAAATGGGTTAGTGTGGAAGTCGAATGGACAAAAGCAGTCCAAGAGACCTTGGGATGTGAATCCTAATGGTCACCACATGTACTATAAATGTATATCAAATTGTTAATAAAATCGTATTGCATGTTTTATCTTTCCTATCTTTTCTCTTGCTCCCATGTGTGTTTAACATGGTATCAGAGCACGTGTATTCCTGCCCTGCATAATTAATTTGAGCCATTTGTTTATGGCCTTTCTGTGCAGTTTATTTCTGCCATATTCACTTGAACGTTTCTCTGCCTCACTGCCCATGAACGTTCCTTAAAGAAGTGGTGTCCATTATTCTCTGTGCATTATTCCCTGACCAGTGCTATCCAAGCTGTTCTGACCACCGCTCTGTCCTTCCAGCGCTGCTCTGCCTCTGTCCTTCCAGCGATGCACTGCCTCTGTCCTGACATGGTATAATTTATCTTTATGCTCATGTGTAACTCCTATTTTCCCACTCTCACTCAGAGTTATGCCTGTTCTATCTTATGTTTGTTGAATGCATACAATTCTTTTGTCCCGCTCAAATTTCATTTCATTTTCTTCTTGAATCTCAAATCTTTCAAATCTTTGTGAATCTGAGTCCATCGAGATCCATATGCCGGAAAGGGAATGCCCTGCATTGTACCTCTACATTAATTCAAATGTAATCTTTGGAATGCATTGAAGCAGCGTGGGAATGCATCTCTCTATGCATGTTGTTTTTTAAGGTCACGCGATGAATGGAACTTGAAGAGTTTGACGGTTGCTGAAAGGAATAATGCTTGAAAGGGTCAAGGAAGCAGATCTTCATATATATATATTAATATATATATATATATATATATATATATATATATATATATATATATTATAGGTTTGAATACCATGCGTTGAGTGCAACATTAGCATTTCCTTTCATTTCAGTCACCATGCATTGTATGGTGTGTGTTGTATAGTGTTCAATAGTTTTGAAGGTCGTGGTTAAAAGTTGTTGACTATGTATGCATGGTGCTGAAATCACAGAGCAATGGTGTTGGGTATAGTAACTTTCTTTGGTATTTCCCTTGTGCGTTGCTGCAAATCATGCAGAAGGGCTCCTGAAATTTCAGTGTAACTCTCCATTCAAATCTCGCCCCCAAATCCGAGTACTCCATACACCTCATTATCTGTGGGTGAAGGAAAATGGTGTTAGAAATGAGGCAAAAACCTGTGGTGGACCGGTTATGGCATCAGCTTCTCTGTGTGAAATTTCGAATCCTGTTGAACGCTTTCTACTAGATCGTGGTGCTGGACGGTGTATTTCATTTGTGTTAAATGTTGAATGAGGAATGTGAAAAGATATGGTTTTTGTGAGCGCGCGCCTTCTTCAGCCCATTTCATCTGTTGTTGTGGTTAAATTACACGCATACGAAAACGAGGAATAGGATTTGTGATAACTTTTTGGCTAATGCTGGTTTTGGTGCCATTAAAATCGAGGTCTCAGAGATTTACTGGGAACTGCTGTTTGGTAACATCGATACATGGATGACTAGTGTCTCTAAGACTGGAATGTTTACTGAAATCAGAAAGGATGAGGATAGTGGGACCAACTTTTGGTGATGTTGATATGCGATAGCGAATGACATTTCAATTAATTTGATTTTGCCCGTGGTTAGGTGCATTGAACAGGTGCGAAACAAAATTGCAGGAGGACAAGTTTTCAGAACAGTAAGCAATAGCGTTGAATTCCGAATTGATGATGCGTGTTGTAAGGAGAGGTAAGTTTATTTTTAATTCAGAGTCTGGTTGAACTTCAGAATTTTGAATCGATTAACCAATAAATTGTTAGGTATAGAAGAAACAATAGGAAATCGATTTACAGAAAGGTATTGAAGTTGAGAAGAGGCGGAATTGATAGTGTGGACAAAAGGTGGAAGACACAGTTTGCCGGAATACTTGTAAAGAAGTTTCAAGTGGAATGTTGGAAAACGGATGCCGAGTTGCATGAGCCAGATTGACCACCGTGGAGGTAAGTGAAATCACATGAGTAGATTGTTGTTTATAAGCGTTGGTAGAGTAACAGACTCTGTGAAAGATCGATTGCCTAAATCGATTTTGATTGGTGAATATCCATACAAGGAAAGAGGCTAATCTCCGCTAAGGAATATAGTTCATTTCTGGGAAAGAACGTATATATAAAGGTATGAAAACTGGAATCATTATGTGGTCCTGAGCCTGGAGTAAGACGCTTATACAGATGGCAATTTTAAGTCCAAAGAATGTTAAATTGCAATGAAATTTGTAAACATGTAAAAATTGTAATGCATTGGGTTAATGGATTTCCATTATGATAATAGTGAAGACTGTGGTAAATTGAAGGGCACAATTTGGTTGGTTGACTTCCAAATTAGTTGGTTGGCTTCCAAATTGGGTTTTAAATAACTTTCTTAAGTTGTTAGGCACAATTTGGTTGGTTGACTTCCAAATTAGTTGGTTGACTTCCAAATTGGGGTTTAAATAACTTTGTTAAGTTGTTACAATAACTCAATGGCGCATTTAACTGAATCCAACACATGCAGGAAGAATTTGTGATGGTGTATAAACACATGAGGAATGTTGGTGATGAAATGAATGAGGGACTTAAGGCATAGTTCTGGTGTTATGAAGCATTTAAAATCTGATTGATAAACAATTTGATGTTTTATGAATGATTATTGTGGATTTTGGTTTTATAACCATAAATATGAAAGAAAGCTTCCGCATAACGAGTGAATTAAAAAGAGATTGTCTAATTTTGAATTGGGCAAAATAGAGCATGTATGTTTATAAGCATAGAAGTTGTGAAGATCCTGGTAATGCAAGTTCTGATTTGAAAGTGAAGGAGAACTTGAAGGATCCAAGCAAGTTAGCAGTTGTTGTTGCCCCAGTTGTAGTATTAAAACTCATTATGCTCTGTCTACATATATATGCATTGATTCCCTGATTCATTTGTTGCATATTTATACAAGATATTGTTGTGTATTGTACGTGGATATTACTTTTCTGCATTAAGTAATAATTGTGATCAGTTTTTAAGTGACATTGAAGAAAAATGGCCAGAATCAGTGAAGTATTAGAGTTCATGAAAACTCTTATACAATCTACTGTTGATGACACATTACAAATC
>APFE031713776.1:15967-127208 GCA_000404065.3 Pinus taeda | reverse complement strand
TTGGAGTGCTTACACGCAGGCAAGGTAGAGAGAACCTGCGTACCCAGAGATAAACATGTTTTCAAGTGACTTTCTCTCTCTTTGAAGTTTTGACATGAAGAGCAGAGGTATGGGGCTTGACAAAGAGGACAATGTGGCTATTGATGAGGCCACATAGACTGCAAATAGTCAAGGTGACAAATTTCAGTGTAACAAAATGCACAGGAAAAGATAGATTTTTTACAACTTGAATCACAGCTATAGTAAGAAGAGCTACATCAAAATAGACATCATTCTGAACCTGTTTTTGTTCAGAACATTGAGACAACCACCCATCAGCAGCAAGTCAATAATGTTCCTGTTCATTCAAATAAAGCAGTAGTTGTACATGCAGATGCAGAAATTCACTCTGCACTTCCCAAGCCCATCATCAGACCTTGGGAACAACTTGTCCACAACAAGCACCGAACTGGTCTTGGATATGACAAGGACTTGTCCTTTCATATTCAAAACTATGCCAAGCCCATTCAATTTCAGAGTGTTGGATTTATTCATGACAGTTCACCTGCTCCTTATGACAGTTCAGCTTCAACTGTTCCAGACTCTGCCCCTCTTCCACAGCAACAACAACAACAACAGTTTGTAAAATGCCAACACTGTGACCGAGTTGGCCATCTGAAAGATCACTGTTTTGATCTTCATCCATGTAAGCATTGTCATAAAACCAGTCATTCTTCACACAGATGCTTCAGAAACAAACGTCCTGCAAGAACAAAGATTCATCTGGGATGGATCGCTTCTTGGCAATGGGCATCAACAGCCAAGAAGATATTCCAAACACATGTCAGAACTTGTTCCAGAATATTGAACAGTCTTGCAGTTGAGTTTTCTCCATCTTCTCACCTTGTATCTGACAGGGGGGGAAATGATGGTCATCTACAAACTTCAAAGTCACATCAAGCGAGCCTGAGCCACACCCTGCCACACCAGTTTCATAGTTGTAGCCAGAGACAAAGGTGCCCGTGAACATGCCTTTAGTGCGCAATCTGGGACACTTCCTCTAGCAGAAGACTTCAGCTTCTTGCCAGTTTTGGAAGAGTTCCGGAGACAAAATTGAGAACGCTTCCTCTAGCAGAAGACCCCAGCTTCTTGCCAGTTTTGGAAGAGTTCCAGGAATTGCACAAGCATTCCAGAGTTGTTGGTCATCCTTAAACCATCACAGGTTGAGACTTCCCTTTCAGGTTGAAGTTTTACCTTTTATGCGGGGTGAGGCCTCCCTTTTATGGTTGAAGGTTTCCCTCTTTAAAACAATAGGATCACTTCCTCTAGCATAAGACTTACAGCTTCTTGCGAAGTTTGGAAGAGTTCCTGGAACTGCACTAAGCATTCCAGTGTTGGTGGCCATCCTTAAACCACCGCCCTATTATACCAACATTTCATAGAGCACATTCAGCCTAGTGCTGCCATGCATATTTGCACATTTTGTATTACAACTCTCTTCTTGGACTCATACATAACCTTTCGGATTAAGCGGGGGAATGTTGGACACCTAATCCTAAATGGGTTAGTGTGGAAGCTAAACAAACTAAGCAGTCCAAGGGACCTTGGGATGTGAATCCCAACGGTCACCACATGTACTATAAATATGTATCATTTGTGAATAAAAAATTGAAATGCATGCTTTATCTTTTATATCTCTCTCACTCCCCATGTGTGTTTAACACTTTCATACTGCATCTGAAAGAGTGTCACTATGGTAAGCCATTGGATGCCCTTACTAAGTAAGAACTACATCAATAGCATAGTCAGAGGAGTCTATCTCAATCTCAAATGGTTGCTACAGGTTTGGAAATGTGATCACTAATGCAAAGCAGAGGCACTGCTTCAACTTGGCAAACACCTTTTGTTGGGTTTCAAAAAAGAAACTTTGCTTTCACTCTGCCCTTAGTGACTTGACTTAAAGGTCAAGTGATATGAGAGAACCCCAACATGAACCTACGGTAGAAATTGGCAAGACCCAGAAAGTTGCAGAGCTTTGTTAGAGTAGTTGGGGCTGGAAAATCTCGAATGACTTGTATCTTGGCTGGGTCCACATGCACACCCTGCTCATCAATGATGTACCCCAGATATTGAACCTTGGTCATGCCAAAAGTGAATTTATCCAAATTGGCACACAACTTGTGTTGTCGCGGGGTTTGAAGGACTTGTCTAATATAGTGGAGGTGCTCTTCCCAACTCTCATTGAAGAACAAGATGTCATCTAAATACACCACCATGAATGCATTGGTGAAGGGTCGCAAGATGTCTTCCATCAATATCATGAAGGTTTTGGGGGCATTGATCAACCCGAAAGGCATGATCAACCATTTTAAATTGCCCTCCTTGGATTTGAAGGCATTTTTTTACACATCGGAGTGTTCGATAGGCACCTGGTGATTGGAGGACTTTAAGTCAATATTGCTCAAATATATGCCCCCCTTGAGCTAGTCCAGAAGGTCATCAATCTGTGGGATTGGGTACCTATTACAGACAGTGATCTTGTTCAGTGCCCAATAGTCAATACAAAGTCTCCAGGTCCCGTCCTTCTTCTGTACCAATATAATTAGAGTCCCATAGGGTGATGAGCTTGGCCTAATTTTCCCTTTCTGCAACAACTTTGAATCTGCCTCTTGATCTCATCGTTCTCCATAACATAGCACTGATAGATCGACCCATTGGGTAGTGACATACCCGATGTCAGATTGATGGAGTGATTGACCTGAAAGTGCAGAGGTAACCTTGTAGGTGAGGAGAAAATGTCCTTTTACTCCTCCACCACCTTGTCCATCTATTGTTGTTGTGCGAAGGAGCCATATCTGGAAGTCGTGGCCACAAAATTCTTCTTTCCCTAAGGGTGAATCATAAGGAAAACAAATTTCCTAGTCTTGGAAATAATCTTACTGCATTGCTTTGCAGTGATAAAAGAGATGGTGGTAGGCGAGGCTACCTCTAGTATCATGTACAACTTATTTCCCAAAGTAATAATTAGTCTAGACTCATATACATCATACCACTTCCACAAGTATGGTTGTCCTAATAATACACCACAAACTTTAAAAGGAGAAACATCACATAGTACCTCATCTATGAATGGCTTGATGCTATAGGAAAGGCAACACTAGTGGCCGACGCGAAGATCTCGTCCTTGGTGAAGCCACTCAACGGTGTATAGTTGCGGATGTGTTGTCGCCAAGAGGACCAATTGATTCATGAACTCTGTTGAAATGAGGTTCTTTTGGCTCTTGTTGGCCACAATGAACTGTAGCAGAGAACCCTTCACCCACATCTGTGAGTGGAAGAGGCATTCCCCCTCCTCTGGATCTTCAAGCTCATTACTTTGGATCTTAGTGGTGGCCACGGTGGCACTGGGCTCTGCGCCGATATTGTTCACAATAGGTTTCCCACTAGTCCTTGACATGTGGAACGCTTTTAAAAGTGCAAAAGCATTATTTTCCCGGTTGGAAAAGTCATGAACTGAAAAAATATGCTTCTAACAGATTCACCCACTTATCTACGATGTCTCCATCTATTTGGCCCTCAAATATTGAAATATCAAAGTTAACATGTACCTTAAAAGGAGTGGCACCTCCACAGTGGCTATTGGATGAAGATGTGTCGCTTGTGTGTAGTTGTTGAAGGATTTGGGAAAAGTTATCCATCATTGTGTTCCTCTATCGCTTGAGAGCTTCCTCGAGCAATATTTTGCAAGGATCTCTTGCCCCCTCATCTTTCTTTTCTTCTGCCATGGGAGATGGTGAGGGTTTGCAAGGTTGGTCTTGAAAAGGTTCATCTAGATGGAGCCCTAACTCCTTATACCTTGACCTCGTTGGGGACTTGCAAAGAAAAAAAAAGAAAGCGCTGACCGCTTTGATGCCACTGATCTGAACTTAAACAAGAACGAAACAAATTACAGATATAATCATAAATACAAAGATGTCGCACAAATAACACTTTATTTCATTAATATCATAATGCTAAAATATGCTTACAAACATAATGGAAATAAACTAGCTTGGGCAATGCTAGCTTATCTCTTAGAAGAGATGTAGCGGCTACATGCCTCTAAACCATGTTACAATGAGGCTCCAGGGCTTATTTATTATTGAATAGCGAGGGAAAACCCTAATCCCAAGAGATGGAACGCTAAGAGTTTGTTGGTCTCATTGGGGTTAGTTGGGCAACCAACTTCCCAGGGTTGTAACTTGGTCATATTATCTCAGTTTGGTATGTACGCTACCTTGTTGGAAAGGTCTCTCTGAATGCTACATGGTTTTCTACATTTCCCTGCCTATGGTGGGGGGCCTGCTGCGGACCTAAAAAAACATAGTTTAGGGGGTCAAAACTGCTTTGGAAGATCAAGACGCAAAAAATCGCTAAAAATAGTAAATGTTGAAATAAACAAGGAAACATATGAAACCGAATGGAGGTCTAGGTGAAATAGGAGGGTGGCTACTGATATCCACATGGATCATGATTGCAATATGTATTTATTATATCGATCAAGATTTGTATTCTATGAATTTCAAGGAATGAATAAAGTTTCAAGAGAGAGAGTTTACATGTGCCCCTTTTTCAATTTGTAAGTTTATGCAGGCTGGAGGAGAGACTAAGTTCAAGAGAGAGATCCATCTAATAGAGATATAAGTCTCAATCAATGTTTTAATTCAACAATTTAGCATAAATCTAAAGAAAAAAAATACTTTATTTTATAATTTTTTTTTTTTATTGTTATTGGTTTATAAATTTATAGTTTTAAAGATTTTATTTTTAATTATAATTTAGATTTTTGTATGAGATTACTTATGTTTCATTTTGATTATTTTGAAGAATAAAAGATTGATTTCATAGGTGACCATTAATAATATTTACAAATCATATTATTGGAATTAAATTAACAATAGACATTGAACAACTCAACAATTAACTAAATATATATTAATATTTATATCATATTTAATTAACTATTAGTTGGATATTTTTAATTAATATCATATTTTAACTAATAGATGAAATGACCCTTTTTAGGGTATTTTTTCTGGTTAACTTTAAGGAAAATCCTATGGAGATTTTTAAAAATTTGAGTTTAAGTTATTTAATCTATAGAGTTCGAATGTCTGTGGAGTTTTTCAAGGTGCTAAATCTATATATGGATTCAAAATGTGTTTTAAACAATAAAAAAATACAATCTTACTTGAAATGGTATGGTCGAATTCCGATGAAAAAGATCATTTCCAATATTAATATTGAATGTGGAATACCTTCACATTTAATTATGTATATATGGAATGCTTTCACATTTATGATGTAGATCTCAATATATTGCTTGTCTTTTAATAATAAAGTTATAAATAATTAACATGAATCACTAAATAAAAAAGTGTTAGTTATGATATAAATATTCCTCTTTTATTTTTATAATAATGGAGAGGGAGCTATTAACATGGTGGGAGATAATATGAGACAAGTAAATTAATGAGTACAAAATAATTTTTTTTAGTTTATAGGCCGAGAGGGCTCTAGCTCAATATGGAAGAGATGTTATAATGTAGTTGTGTAAATATGTTGATTCATGTCAATAATAATAATAATAATTAATTAAACTAAACTATCCTAGATCCATTAACTCTAGATCTATCAAGCATCGAGATCTAAGATAGTAGATAAAGAGTTAAGATGTATCTAAGTTGGTTTAAAAAATTCAAATAATGAAAATAAAAATAAATAAATAATCACTTAATTAGAAAAAATAAACTAGTAAAAAAGATTAAACTTGCTAACTTAATTTTAAAAAAATGTTGTTGAATTGCTAGATACATATTGTTTGCTTTGTGATAGTGAATCAAATAGAAAAGTACATCTCTCCATATCTTTTTATATGAAGGGGTATGTCACTCTATAATATTTTATTTGGAAAGAAAGGTTAAGTAACATGCGATTTGAACTAAAATGTTATTTTTATTTTTATAGAAATTTAAAATTTATGAATAATTGCACGCCTTTCTAGATAACAAGGCATGAAAAGGTATGTAAAAGTTTTAAATAATTATTATACATTTTTAATTGACAAAATGTTGTAATAATTTTGAAAACATGGTATAACAATTCTCATGCATTTTGACATGAGAACATGGTATCATAATTATTAAGAATTTTGAGATGAGAATATGATATGAAGGTAGAAATTTAATAAAAATTACAATTTCATTTAATTAATGGGAACTTTAATTTTGGAATTTTATTCATGAGAATTTTGTTTATTTAGAAAATATTCAAGGTAAAAATAAAAAAACAAAAAGAGAAAATAAAACTTCACTTTACTTGAAAAAAAAATTCTATTTATTAACCTAATTTTATATAAAAAGATTACATTGTTGGATGATCTTACTTGCTTTGTGAATGTGACTTAAAGGGAGGGGTATATCTATCCATAATATTTTATTTGGAAAAAGGTTAAGTAGCAAGTTTTGAACTAAAATGTTTTATTTTTTATTTTTTAATTAGAAATTTATGAATGATTACACATTTTTTTTAAATAAAAACACACTAAAAGAATTTAAATAATTGTTTTGATTTTTCATATAATAATATTAGGTAATAATTCTTTTACATTTCAATATGAGAGTATAATAATTCTCTTCCATTTCGAAATGAGAACATGGTATTATAATTCTTATATAAATAAGAACATGATATAAACTTATAATTATGTTGGTACAATCTTTTTAACAAAATTTTGTGAATGCATGTTTTGATAGTGGGAGGAGTAAGTTTCTCCATAATGTTGCATGAATTTTTAGCTAAAATATTATCTTTTTATTTTTTTTATTTTAAATTATTAAAATTTAAAAAATAGTTGCACATTATTCCATATGATAATAATAAAATAAAATAATAATAAAGTTTTAAAAAATTATTATTTTGTATGGCCAATTAAATAGAGGATATATCTTTTTAAAATATTATATTTAAAAAAGATCATGTGATAAAATAAATAAACTTAGTTTGAAATGGAGTTGCCTTTAGTGCAGTTTTTTGGACTTTCGGGTGCTAGAAAGCAGTGAAAACTTTTGACATGAAATCTTGATTTGTGTTATTTAAACTGGTTTTTTTTATTGTATATATGGATTCATCACCGTGAAAAACCCCTAGGGAACTTCGATTGTGTAGGGTTACCTATCGAACTTGTGATTTCAATAAATTCTTGCCGGATTTTAGAGCTATTAGACCGGGTGAAAAGCTTCCAAAAAGTCCCTAAAGGCAACTTGGTTTGAAATATTACTTTTCATTTTTATTTTTCTATAATATTTTAAAAATTATAACTAATTACACATCTTTCCAGATAAAAACATAACAATAACAAAAAAATATCATACATACTTAAATAAAAACATATAATAAAGATATAATTATGTTGACTTCTTCCAATAAAATTATAGATACATCATTCCATAATATTTCATTTCAAAAAGCCCACCTCAAAAGCTTCCAAAAAGTCCCTAAAGACAACTTGGTTTGAAATATTACTTTTCATTTTTATTTTTCTATAATATTTTAAAAATTATAACTAATTACACATCTTTCCAGATAAAAACATAACAATAATAAAAAAAATATCATACATACTTCAATAAAAACATATAATAAAGATATAATTATGTGGACTTCTTCCAACAAAATTATAGATACATCATTCCATAATACATACTTAAATAAAAACATATAATAAAGATATAATTATGTTGACTTCTTCCAACAAAATTATAGATACATCATTCCATAATATTTTATTTCAAAATCCACCCATCTGGTCAGAACCCAACCATCTAAATGCAATTTTTTGCCAAATATTTTATTGAATATAATGTTTTTGTTTTTATTATTTATAGCAATTGAAAATTTATAAATAACTACACATATTTCAAAATGAAAATACACTAATAATAATAAAGTCTTAGATAAGTATCACATATTTCAAAAATAATGTATATTCCAAAATAAAAATGTATAATAAAAATATAATTATGTTGATATTTTCAAATAATATTTTTCTTAGAGATAAATATGAGGTGTTATTAAAGATAAATATTCATTGTGGAATATAATTAATATTAAGAAAATCTGAACCAAAAACACAACAATATTAATAAAATTAAAATAATTATCACACATTCTAAAAATTATCATACATTTTAAGATAAGTTGTGGAATATAATTAATATTAAGAAAATCTCAACCGAAAACACATCAATATTAATAAAATTTAAAATAATTATCACACATTCTAAAAATTATCATACATTTTAAACAACCCACAAGCGTTGGTGCAAGGGAACAACAAACACAAATTGATGGTTGTTATCTCTGCAAACCACAAGCATTGGTGTAAGGTAACAACAAACACAAATTGATGGTTGCCATCTCTGCAAACCACATGCTTAAGGAGATCAAATAAGCATATATAAAAATATCAAAGACATAAACAACAGAGGCGTGGCAGAAAAGGCCTCACAACATTCCTCACATTCTCATTATTAAAATAATGTTTATGATACATATAAATAGATGAGAAGAATTTGTTTCAAGATAGTGCATCTATCTTGGACACTATGATCGAGCAAATCTCTCAACCAAATAGTAATCTAGGAGCCTAACTAGTTGGAGAGAATCTCTCAACCAACTCCCTAACCTGACTCCTAATTATGAGGAACAAACTCAATCTAGAAAGGTAGGATTAAATCCAACTTTCTTGATTTTAATTCATTTAATTATTTTGGGCTTATAATTGTTTTTAACTCATGAAAGCGAGGTTAATATCCCCCCCCAATGAGAAGTCCAAAATAAAAACCAGGAACCATCTTCCAAGTTCTCATGCTGAAATGGTTGATCCTAAAAAACGATGCCTGAAAAGGCGCCAAAGTTGGACGCTGAAAAAACTCCAATTTGAAGAGAACATGAATCAACTGCAAGTCTGATACATCTCTTGAGAACTCCATCAGGTGCCAAGCTGCAAAATGATACATTTGTCATTTGCTTTAATCAGCATCCCATTTGCTTGTCCACTAACAAAATGTTGATAGCGCCCACTCGTGAATTTGATGATGTCGAAACTACCCACTGGCTACCTTGATGATGCCCATTGGCTTCTTTTGTTAATGTTGTCGAGACTTTCAGTCTGAAAACCACCCTTAATTTCCCCCCTTTGTCAGTTGAAAGGAGAGACAATCATCTACATTTGATTTCTGAACTCCCCCCCTTCAAGTGTAGGAGAGTTTCACCATTGTACTCCTTTGTTCAGGTGCATGAGAGTATCGGTAATGCCCCACTTAAATCTTATCCTGCAAATTTTATTATTGGCTTCTTTTGTTGATGTTGTCGAGACTTTCAGTCTGAAAACCACCCTTAATTTCCCCCCTTTGTCAGTTGAAGGGAGAGAAAATCATCTACATTTGATTTCTGAACTCCCCCCCTTCAGGTGTAGGAGAGTTTCACTGTTGTACTCCTTTGTTCAGGTTCATGAGAGTATCTGTAATGCCCCACTTAGATCTTATCCTACAAATTTTATTAATGTTTATATTATCTGAAAATATTGAGAAATATTGGTCTAATATAAAATTCATGATTTCTATTAGTTAAATTCCCAACTTACCTTCTCAAATTGAATCTTAGGTAGGATATGGTCTCCTTCCATTATTTGAAATAATATATGAATTCATCTCACATTCCCCAATGTACCTTCACATTTACTAGGCAGAAGACATGGTCCTCTCCAACTCATTATCAATATATATATTCATCTCACATTCCCCAATGTACCCTCACATTTACTCGGGAGAAGACATAGTTCTCTCCACAGATAGATATATATATATATATATATATATATATATATATATATATAATATATATATATATATATATAATATCTCACATTCTCAAATGTACTTTCAGATTTACTTAGGAGAAGACATGGTCCTCTCCCATTAATTTCCCAATTTTATATTCATGTCACATTTCCAAATGTACTCCCAGCTCTACTTGGGAGAAGAGAAGTCAACTATAATGATAGATGAGAAGTTAATGACATTAATGAGAGGTGGTTGAGATGGAGAAGAGAGGGAGGGCATAAAAAGGGAAGAGGAAGGGAGAAAAAGGATAGGTTGGGCCTTGCTTATGATTTTGGGATTAGTTGTGATTTTAGAATTTGTCATGATTTTTTGAGACATTAGGAACCTGTGGAGGTTTCTTGAGTTGTTGAGATGAGGGAAATATTGTTCATCTTGGTTTGGATCATTCATCTTGGACACACACACTACACTTGGTTGGACATGGCCTCGGAGGGCTAGGGAACCTGTGGAGGTTTCCTGGGCTAGGAATTATTTCCTAGTTGGCTGAAAGGTAAATCTAATTGGGTCCGTCAAGAGGAGTGTTTAGGAGGAGCAGCAAGACAAAGGCATCTCCGTCAGCCACCGGTACAGGTATTCCTCCATAAATTACTAATGCAAATTTTATTAGAATGTAAATGGTAAAATTTTATTTGTTTAAGTCTTGTAAGTAAGTAAACTACTTACTTAAATAGATCAGTTAGCAGACCCTAGGATAGGGCTCTTACACATGGTATCAGAGGTTGGGTTCAAAATATGGACTTTGAAGCCTACCCACTAGAGATTTTTTCAAATCTAGTTGAATCTTTGAAGACCAAGACATTACTAACCTGTAAATTGCACTTTAAAATTTTCCTTGCAATCTCGTAGAAGCTTCCATCTAAGCTAAAATAACATTTTAGTTTTGTTGCAACAAGAAAATTTTATGTTCTCGGGCAAATAAAATTGTGTAGAAGACCATTTTGTGCTAAACCTTTTGGCAGTATTATTTTCATAAATGAACTCTGAAGGTGGTTCTTTGAGCAATTTGAAAGACAATTTCATGTATAAATATTTGCAGTCATCGCTTGCGTACTTGCAATTGCTTGCAAGCCAATAGTGGCATGCTTTATCTTTTTTTATGAATCTGTCCTCCCCTGCATCTGCTTTTATTCCTTTTGTCCATGTTTTCTTCATATCTCTTTGGAGCTACAACCCTTTTGGAGGTGCGGCTATAGGAGTAGGAGGCTGAGCTTTTATTATTTCCTCCTGTTGGTTTTGGTTTGTCTGAGATGATATCCATGTCGATATCCATCGTTATAGATTTCTTAGAGAGGATATCCATGTCGATCTCCATCACTACGGGTTTCTTTGACATGATTTCTCTATTATTATGCAGTCAATTCACTCTACTATTATGCAACCAATTCACACTTTGTTTCCTTGATATGATTTCTTTGTTATTATGCAGCAAATTCACTTTCTGTTCTTCTTCAATCGCTTGCAGATGAGAATGCAATCACTTCTCCATTTCATTGTGTTGTTATTTGAAGTAATATTAGCGTGTGTTCATGTTTAGCGTCTTTTGCATGTGTGTTGCTATTTAAACAAACAACTACCAATGAACACTAAGTAAACACCTATCATTCCTCGCGCTTCCAAGTTCCCCAGGCAACCAATTCATGTGTCTCTTTCTTGTCTGGTTGTTACCTCAAATAATATTATCGTTCTCAAATAATATTTTGTTGCTTGCGTGTTGCTATAAACAATTTATTTTAGGAACTAAAGAACGCTTGTTATCTCAAGTAATAATTTGTTGCATGCTTCTTGTTGTCTTGACTAAGGAATACCTCTAGCTGCTAAACCATTGTAATTAATATTACTTACATATCTTCCATCGGCAATAGAAGCAGTATGGCTGCCATGCCCTAGACTATCAAAATAGATGAGTTTATTTGTTGTTAATATCTCCTACCCCTGCAGCAAAGGCTAGGAGAATTTCTTGATCCAGTGAATTTTCTAGGATAGACCTGTAAAGCTTGTTTCATTTGGGAATAAACACCAAAAAGAAGTGAACTTTCAAAAGCCATGCCCACAAATGATGTGGTTGCACCTTTGTAGAGACCCTTCACCAGAAATATAGAAAGAACCATGAAGAAAAAGCCAAAAAAGATTTACAATGAAAACTTTAGAAGATTTCCAATACATGTAAAAGAGATATTTGAGAATGTTAGGGGAAGGGTTCATGTCATTGTCAAAGATTGTCAAGCATATTTGAATTGTGCAAACCGTTGTTGCCAAACTTGGCCAAGACTCACAAGTATGTCTGAATTTTGTTGATTCATCACTAGGACAAGTACTTGCTTGAGACTCACTTGGAAGGCTTGGCAGCAGAAAATTCACCTCAGACTCACGAGACATGCAACTTAGTAGACTCACCTCATACTCGGCAGACCCACCAGACTCACTAGTTCTTTTTGTGTTGCATGATATTTACCATATTTCAAGTTTTTTTTTTATTTGCCGAGTCTTTGCTGAGTTGCCAAGTCTTGCCAAGTCCCATTCAAACCAAATCTTTACTGAGTGCTACAAATTAATAAATCACTAAAATAATCCAGTACTGCCCAATAAATACTCATTTGAGAAAAGAATTGAAGTACGCCTGTTGCTAAAGATTAAGGTTAAAGTAATTGATGTGGGTAGGTGATCTAGAAAAGTTAAATTAATTGCTATAAAAGAACTGTGACTACTAGAAAAATTTGTAGCATAGTAAAGATTATGCCTACCATTCTTAACACTTACTGCCATCAAGAAAACCAACATTCAGATAATCAAGCATGCAAGTTCAACTCAAGGATGGCAGTTTATGCCTATGATAAAAGTCTATTTCTTACTACCTGGTTGTTCCTCGCAGGTAGGTTAAAGTAATTGATGTGGGTAGGTGATCTAGAAAATTTAAATTAATTTCTATAAAAGAACTCTGACTACTAGAAAAATTTGTAGCATAGTAAAGATTTTGCCTACCATTCTTAACACTTATTGCCATCAAGAAAACCAACATTCAGATAATCAAGCATGCAAGTTCAACTCAAGGATGGCAGTTTATGCCTATGATAAAAGTCTATTTCTTACTACCTGGTTGTTCCTGGCAGGGCTACATCTACTTTACCAACTTGTATTGGTTTTAAAGGGTCACCAAGGCCATGTAACAACAATAAATCACCATTTTTAAAGCAACAAAGTCTGAAGGTTTAGTAGAATTCCCTTATCCTCTACTGGTCCCACAGACTCAGGACAAAATTGTTATCATTATTGAGATTGCAAGCTAATAACTCGCATCCATATCAAGAAAAAAAAGGAAGCCAATAATAAGAAAATGTGCATGGATTAAAATTATATATAAAACACAAGTTCAGGTTGTGGGGTACTTGTTAAAGATATAACAAGATATATAATAGCAATAAGAACACTTGAACACACCACACGTTTTAAGTCATTTGCGCTTCAAATACATATCCTAAGTTGGACTAGCTAATTGTAAAAGAAAATCTCTGATTTCTTGAGCTAAAACCTTGATTTATTTACTAATTCTATCCTTGTTTTATTGAGCTTGCAAGCTAATAACTCGCATCCATATCAGGAAAAAAAAGGAATCCAATAATAAGAAAATGTGCATGGATTAAAATTATATATAAAACACAGGTTCAAGTTGTGGGGTACTTGTTAAAGATATAACAAGATATATAACAACAGTAAGAACACTTAAACACACCACGAGTTTTAAATCATTTACGCTTCAAATACATATCCTAAGTTGGACTAGCTGATTGTAAAAGAAAATCTATGATTTCTTGAGCTAAAACCTTGATTTATTTACTAATTCTATCCTTTTTTTATCATTGTTTTATAATACAAGGAAATGATATTTATATATAGATTATATCTTAAATTTAAATCTGGTTTTTGTCGAAGTGGTTGGACAGCTTCCTAGTGGCAGAAAGAGTTCTTGAAGAAGAAGATAGAATTAAGTACTAGGAGGGGGAAGAGAGGAAGATCAGATCATCTCCCCATGCTGTTACAAGTAGAAAAAGATGACAATAAGCCTCCTGTCCCCTTCAAATTCAATAATCTAGGGTTTCCAAAATCTATTCAGATCATAATGGCAAAAATATGAACCAAATATTGAAGAAATAGCTATCTTTCAATTCACATAAAAATTTAAACTGGTAAAGAAAGTAGTGGTAGAATTGGCAAGAAAGAAAGCTTAGGAAGCCTAAAGTGAATTGGTAGACACTGAAATTCATATCAAACCATTATTTCACAACAGTGGACCTAAAGAAGGCATATTCTCTCATGAAGAAAAGCTCAAGTTCAAGAGGTTGGAAGAAACTAAAATAATATTGTTAGAAAAAAAATAGTAGTATGGAGGCCGAAGAGCAGGGCCATATGGTTGGGAAAGAAAGATGAAAATACAAAAAAATTAGAATTTTTCCAAACCTCAAAATCCAGAATGGGATATCAAGAAAATTGATGCAAAAGAAAGTGTCAATTATTTCAAGACACTATTCGAGTACCCTTTAGGCCGCAACATAGTAGAAATTCTTAAGTTGGCATCTTTCTTTCCCAGACTTATAGATGAACAATAAATTGAATGCTTAATGCTACGGTAACAAAAGAAGCAATAAATCAAGTTCTCCATTCCTTTCACAAAGAAAAAAAAAATATAGGTCCAAATGCCTGGACTACAAAATTTATAATTTGATAAATGAAGACTTAGTGAACACTGAACAATGAAGGTGGTTCACAAGTCTAGAAAATCTAGGAAAGTGCTTGGAAATATAAATGCTACATTCAAATGAATAACTCCAAAAAGAAATGACCCTGGACCTCTATAAGACTACAAGCCCATCTCTGTGTAAAACATCTCTATGTAATACAGTTGACAAAATTATCGCAAAAACCATTGCAAGCTGACTCAAAAGAATTATCTCTTGAGTTGTTCCAGAAGAACAATTTGGGTTCCCTTAAAATAGAAAAATCCATGATATTGTAGGCACCATACAAGGATTACACTAAATAAAGATAAGGAAGAATTCTAGCGATAGTGATGAAACTCAATTTCATTGAAGCTTTTTATAAGGTTAATTAGATGTACTTAAGGCTAACCCTAGTTCACATATGAATGTGCATTCAAATGGTGAACTGGATTAACAAGTGCTTAATCTCTACACTTTTATCGCATTAATCAATGGATCAACCTCTAGATTCTTTCATGCATCGAGAGGCTTAACACAGGGATGCTCAATGATGCCTTATTTTTTTATGGTGACAAAATATTTGAGAGAAATGATATTATCCCACAAAAGAGAAGACTCCATCAAAGGAATAAGAATGAGGAATCCAATTTCATTGTCACACTTGTTGTTCGAGTGCTGTCATTCTATTTAGAGTTGAGAGTCTCAGGGATGTAGATAAGTACAAAGATATCGTAGCTTTGTACGAAAAGGCAACCGAAATGGAGGTAACTTTAATAATCTTCCATACTTTCAATGATTAGAGGCTCAAAGGGAAAGACAATGCCGGAGTAGAAAATCTTGGATTCCACTTAAACCAAATGATTATAGGTTCAAAGACTAGTTATGGCTGTATGAGAAGATACAGAAAAGAGTTACTGACTAGTGTTACA
The DNA here is from genome assembly GCA_000404065.3 of Pinus taeda. Classification (NCBI taxonomy): domain Eukaryota; kingdom Viridiplantae; phylum Streptophyta; class Pinopsida; order Pinales; family Pinaceae; genus Pinus; species Pinus taeda. Next base: position 111,644 of record APFE031713776.1, on the reverse strand, counting down.
AATCATGGTCCATAAGAGGAAAACTAGTACTTATAAAGTATGTTCTAGATGGGATTCCAGTGTATAGGTTATCAATAGCCCATATACCAAAAGACATTCTGGAGAATATTAAGGAAAATTTCTTTAACCTTCTCTAGATATAAAAAGGAGGGAATTCCCCAGTAAAAATGGAATTTGGAATTCTGCATGGGCTAGATGTGAAGGTAGTAAATCCTAATGAAGCAATTTTCAAAAATCTCTGCATGTAGTGTGTATTCAAGCCTTCATTTGAAGCTGAAACATTATTTTGTAATCTGAAAGAGGAAAAAAAATGGGTAAAACGTAATTTCAACAAGTAGATTGAATATAAATCTGGAAAAGGTAAAGGTTGTTCTTGAGTGGCCTTCTCCCAAAAATAACATAAGTGAAGAGATGACATAAATTTGTGAACCTCTACAAGAAGTTCATTAGAAATTTCAATGGCATTAGTGCACTATAACATATTGTACAAAATGGAAAGTATTCATGGGCCAAAGCAGTTAAAAGAAGTTTTGAATGGCTGAAAAAGAAGGTAACCAAAGCTCCAATCCAAACAGGTCTCCTTTTTGCAGTCCTATACATTTTTTGTGAGGCATCAAAGTGGAACAACAATGTCATGGCCAATGCATCAAGTCAGAGGCATCATAGCTTAGTCACCATGAGAAATGGAGATAGTTGGTTTGAAGAAATGAAGGGTGAATATACTGCTAATCCATATTTCAGCAAGGCTTATAAAGATCTTAGTGCCTCAAGAAATAGCTTATTTGAAGATTATGTATTGGCTGATGAGTTCTTATCTAAAGGTATTAGTTGTGCATTCCCAATGGATCTAGAAGGGATGAGCTAATTTCAAAAATTGCATTCCGGAGGTTTAGTTGTACACTTGGAATGGATAAGACCGACCTATACTTTATTAAGTGAAGTTTTTTTTTTTTGGCCAAAAATAAGGAGAAATGCCAGTGGATTTGTTACTACTTGTCAAATTTGTCTGTTTGCTAAAAGAGGGAAGCAAAATATCAAGTTATATACACCCAAACCTGTGCCTAAGAGACCATAAATAGATACTTCGATTGAGATTGTCTTGGGGCTACCACAAACTCAGAGAGGTAATGAGTCTATCTTTGTAATTGTGGATTAGTTTTCTAAAATGCCTCATTTCCTTCTAGACAAGAAAACTACTGATGGTAAAAAAAAAAAAAAAATAATTTCAAAGAGATTGTGACCAAGATACTAAATTCCTTAGTCACTTTTGGAGGACCTTGTGGAAGAAATTGGACAGCAAGTTACAGTTCAACTTAGTATATCATTCCCAAACAAAGTTAAACAGAGGTAGTAAATAGAAGCTTGGATAATATGTTACAAAATCTAGCTTTTGAAAATCTGAGGCAATGGGATCAAATTGGTACAAGCTCAATTTGCATACAACTCCAGTGCTAACAGATCTACAGGCACATCTCTTTTCCAAGTTATTTATGGAGATAATCCCAAGGGGGTAGGTAGATCTACTTGATTTGCCTTAGAGGATAACAACAAGTAGGAAAGAGAATGTGTTTCATGAAATAAGAATGAGCTATAGTGCACTTTGGAAAGGAAAGTTACCCTCAAAAGAATTATAACAAGCTAAAACCTAAAAAGATTGGGCTTTGCCCAGTTTTCATTCGTATCAATGACAATGCCTATCTTTTGAAGTTTACTAAAACTATAGATATCAATCACGTTTTCAATGTTACATACATTCATCCTTTTCAAGTTGGAATAAAGGATACAAAGATTACGTAAGTGTGTGAATTTAGTCAAAGTCTCAAGGTTCATATTTTAAAGCATTATGGAGGATGATGCATTCCCAAGCCCAATAGCTATGAGATATTTTAGAGATTGCTTGCCCACCAATTTATGCCAAAAATATTTTCGCTTATTTTTCGAGGTAGATAAGATATGTGTTGAGCTTTTGTTTAGCTGCCAGGATATGTTTCTTGTCTTTCCCTCCATGCGCAGCTGATAGATTTGTAGGAAATGATCGATGATTATAGCAAGCCTTGCTTTTGAAAAGAAAATTATTGAATATCTGTATCATAGGACAAATAGTGCAGTTGGAGAATCTTATCCAGATTATAGACTGCATAATATTACACATCTTTATTTATTTTACGAGTTCCTGAAGGAGAAATAGTTTTTTTTTTAGTATTCCAGGTAGTAGGAACAAGTCTGTAATTGGTAGCTTTCGTACGAAGAGAAAATAGTTGTAACTGAAATTTTTTTGTGCTTCTTAACCTCGCTAATTGTAACTGTCCCCAGTATATTGTTGTATGTTGAGTGTACACATCTTTATTTATTTTACGAGTTCCTGAAGGAGAAATAGTTCTTTTTTAGTATTCTAGGAAGTAGGAACAGGTCTGTAATTGGTAGCTTTCTTACGAAGAGAAAATAGTTGTAACTGAAATTTTTTTGTGCTTCTTAATCTCACTAATTGTAACTGTCCCCAGTATATTGTTTTATGTTCAGTGTCTTTACAGGTTTAAAATCACAATTTGGAGGTTTTTATGCTACTAGAACAGAGAAATTATAGCAGAACCAACATACTTCGAAAATATTTAAAATAGAACTTAAACTTCCCTTCTGCATGCTTCATTTAATGGATAAGGTATAAATTTATTCGGTGTTGTGCCCTCCACTTGTGCAATGCAACTGAAAGTTTCACTAGATAAGACTTAAGTTTACAACCCAAATGTGTGTCAATCACTTTCTGTAATGCACCTGCTGCAAACAACAGACAACTTTAACTAGCACTGGGAGTGTATGCACACCTCCACTCAAGCTTGTATAAATCTTTGATGTGCAAAGAACAGATTAGAAAAAGGTTATACTTCTCCATCACCATATATACATCACATGCTATCATGCAAAGTCCTGATGATGCATGAGACAACAAATGCAACATTGACTTCAAAGCATAAAGGCGGTAGCAATGAAGAAGCTGTGGAAAAAGCGGCTCACTGTAGTAATGACCTCTTGCTTATAAGTTTCTTGGTAGCTACCCAAAAGTGCCAAAGGAAAACTCCCTTCTCCTATTGTTACATATATATCTCGAAAAATATCTACAGGAGTAGCCCATAACATGTGCCTTTCCGCTGGGTGTAAGCTACAAGAGAGTGCCTAAAGTAAGTTCCTTCAACGCACAAGGATTTTGACATTTGGATTGAAGGAACTAATGAAAAGCACACCCTATTCTTGCTGCCATGATGATGAAGACCATTCTAGAGAGCACATGTGGCCACATCCTTGTGCTGGTTTGCATCAATCTTCACAAATCAGATCCCCCCTCACAAATAAGTGTGTCTTCTTTGTGTTCTGGGATACCTACTTGAACTGTTCTCCGTGTTCCCTTCATCTATGGGCATAGGATAAGACAAAAATTTTAGCATAGCAGTTTATATGAAGCTTAGATATACCAATCCCATACCATTCCTCCTCATTACAAATGTGTCCCAATCTATAAAAAAAAACGTAGTCAGTTCTATATTACATACGAGGGTGGCTTTTAATTCTGTTGATATTAGATTATAATTATTCTTATTTAAGATATAGTAGATTTTCCATTCGGACAATAGGATTATCTTTCAAATAGTATGTTTGTCATTCTTCATGGAGGAAGTCATAATAACGAGTCTCGAGTCTGAGAAGTAAACGACTATGAACCATGGGAATTTAGATTTGGATATGTTGAAATATCCTATATGTCACATTAATGATTATTCTATGGGTGGTGGAATTTTCTAGTAAAAACATAGATTGAATACCATGGACTTGTGTAAGGCTTACTGTGATAGTTCTTTTTAATGATCTTAAATTAAATGAGAAGATCAATTCGTAGAGAATTTGGGATTTTAAAATGGAAACTTATTTAGTCAATAAAAGACCAGTGAAAATATTAGAATACACTCTTACCCTTATTCTAGTGTTGAATAAAAATGTCGTGAAAAATAATGTGTCTCTAGTTTTGAATAAAAGGACCCTCAACTTTCTTCACAACTTTTGTGGTCACTGGCCACTTGTGAAATAAGTAGGCATCTTTAGAGATGTGGTGCCATTTAAAAGGGAAATACTAATAGCAACAGGGCAAGGGCAATTATTCCATTCCTTTAATTATTTCTCATTTGTCTGGTCATATTGTGAGTTGCAGTATATATCATGAAATTGTTTTAGTACTAGTAAACAATGATTAAATATATAATAAATTTGAACCTTTTGACATTTCTCTCAAATTACAAAAAAAAATAAAGTATGAAAATCATGTTGGAAACAGTTTTCGAAGTTTTGAGTCTTTTATTTTCAAGATTAACTAAATGGGTTTGGAAGATGAAAAACCATCAAATTGGAAGAGTGGGACTTTTATATTCATCAAAGTTTTAAATAAATTATATGCATAAAACTTATACTAGCACCTTCTAGTGGAATTGATAGTGCACTAATCCGTTGCTTGCCACTATTTTTTGGTTTTCGTACTACCTTTTAGCATATCTGGGTTCAATTTCTATTTTCCATGACGGACAGTTGAATTTGTTTCAACTCTAATTGTTATTGAGGGGTTCCACAAGGATGTCACATGAGCATTTATGATGCCCATTTTAACATAGATAGCCACCTATGTTAAGGTTCTATTTTGCAGTTCCATGTTATTTATGAACATTATATACATTTGGTTGGACACGTGAAAATCAATTGATGGATTTGGTATTGATGATGGAAATGTTGGATGTATGACCAAATGTATGACTTACTTGGTTACAATTTATCTAGTGCATGACTTGTCATAGTTATTGTTGCATCGTATATGCTTATATAGATATGATTTATCTAATCAATGACTTAGTGAAATTATGATTTATCTGATGTAATATTTATTTCCAGTATGAACAACAAAAATTGACACGTGGATGCTGGACTTAATAAACATGATGTTTAAGATCATGTATCTATATCTACTTTGTGGTTATATATATGCATGGATGAGAACTAAACTACAGATTGGAAAGAACCGTATGATAACCAAGATCTACTATTCCATTGGGAAGGTCGAGACGACCAATGAGGAAAGGTACGATGTACATTGTTCTATCACATTTGGTATCTACTTGATATGCACTCTTATGACACGAGTAAAATGAAAATGACAAGTGGCAAGATGACCTAACTCGATTATTCGATGACAAGTCCAACCATATTTGTAGTGTGGTCCATATTAGGGTGTTGACCCTAGTTCTGAAGGAGGGGTGGAGGCATTTCCCACCGTGTATCCTCCGAAACCTGGAATTGTGGGAGGCAAGTGGTGGACACGCTCCCCCAGACGTGTGATGACGATTTCTAGTTACCTGCTACGGAAGTTAGGTCGGTGTATTCGATGCTTCCACCATGTGAGTTTTATCAGTAGTTAGTATGGTCATTGCCACTGATAAAGCAGCAACGGATGGATAGGGTGGGAACGGAAGTAGGTCAGGATGGATAGAAGGATATAGATTAGTTGAAGACTCTTGATGAGAAGTAATGTCATTGTCTGACTTATCAAATTTTATTGCTATAACTCTCTCTGATTTGCTATGCTTTCTAACTCCTTGTATCTTTTCATTCTAACTTCGGGACGAAACTTTCTCAAGGAGGGGTGTATGTAATGCCCCACTCAAATCTTATCCTACAAATTTTAATAATGTTTACATTATCTGAAAATATTGAGAAATATTGGTCTAATATAAAATTCATGATTTCTATTATTCAAATTCCCAACTTACCTTCTCAAATTGAATCTTAGGTGGATATGGTCTCCTTCCATTATTTCAAATAATATATGTATTAATCTCACATTCTCCAATGTACCCTCACATTTACAAGGGAGAAGACATGGTCCTCTCCATTTAATTATATCTCACATTCCCCAATGTACCCTCACATTTACTTGGGAGAAGACATGGTCCTCTCCAACTCATTATTAATATATATATTCATCTCACATTCCCCAATGTACCCTCACATTTACTAGGGAGAAGACATGGTCCTCTCCATTTAATTACATCTCACATTCCCCAATGTACCCTCACATTTACTTGGGAGAAGACATACTCCTCTCCATATATATATATATTCATCTCACATTCCCAAATGTACTTTCAGATTTACTTGGGAGAAGACATGGTCCTCTCCCATTAATTTCCCAATTTTATATTCATGTCACATTTCCAAATGTACTCCCAGCTTTACTTGGAAGAAGAGAAATCAACTGTAAGGATGGATGAGAATTTAATGACATTAATGAGAGGTGGTTGAGATGGAGAAGAGAGGGAGGGTATAAAAAGAGAAGGGGAAAGGAGAAAAGGAAGAGGTTGGGCCTTGCTTATGATTTTTATCTTCATATGTATGGTTGAATGAAGCATCACTCCTCTGTTGCAACTCATCTTGTTGTAATTGTGACTCCAATTGAAGAAACTCAATTTTCTCATGTGCTTGTTGTAAATGCATTTGAATATCAACAAGAGTTGCTTTGTTGATTTTCACCATGTCTTCAACAGTTGATAGGATCATAATGTTAAGAATCTGTAACAACTCAATGCTTTTCTCCATGTGAACTTGCTTGAATTCACGCTCACTTGAACTTTTTGAATGCTTCAATCAACTTCATGCTTGCTTGAACTTTTTGAATGATTTCATCGACTTCACGCTCACTTGCTTTATTTTATCATGCTCACTTGCTTGATCTCTCTAACTTGCTTGGTTAAACTTGTTTGTTTTGATTCACGCTGGCTTGAATAATTGAATACTAGAACTCACGCTCGGTTGTTATAGATTTGAACTTGCTTGATTGTTATTTGAATATCAGATTTGCTTGCTTTAGAGTTGAACTCACTGGCTTGATTCTTGGTTGATTGTTGCACGCTCGCTTGAACTTGTGTTAACAATTGATTGTTTGAACTCGCACTTGCTTTCTTTCACACTCGCTTGATCACGATTGCTTGTTTTTGAACTTGCTTGATCTCTAGCTTGAATTTTTTTTCTTGATCATTGCTTGAATTTTCCAAAGAAGGGTATAGAATACTATCAAAAAATGCATAAGAGAAGACTTACAATGATGTAATGGCAAGTTCAGATGAATTTGATGATTCAATTGAAAACAATGGAATCATGACTCCTTATCAATTCAAAGCTTGGGTGTTGGGATCAACCGAGAATGCACCCTTACAATTCAACTCAATTTGATTTGAATTTGGTTACAGGTTAACTTACAAAAAATAAGATTATTTGCAAGTTACAATTTTGTTTTGAGTACAAAATTGTTGCAAGTGCATTTTCAAAAAGTTGATCTAGTTTCATTGTTGATGTAGATGACAACTTCATTAACTTTGATGTAGAATTGTCTTTGACAACTTGATTATGTGTCGCTGCTTCCTGATTGCTTGTAGTTTGTTTGATTACCTAAGCTTGAAGAGAATTTATTATGTGGTTGCATTTGTTTAATTTGTTGTGTACTCTATGTGTACCATATTATAAGGATAGTTTCAAAAGTAGACACAAAAAATAAGCAACATCAAGAATCATGCACTACACAAGGTGTTCCTAATATCCCCTTATTCAATTTCAGGTAGATCTAGAACACTTCAACACCACAAAAAATATGTCTTTATTAAGTATTTGAGTACATTAACCTTTCATCTTTACAACATAGTTGAAATTTCTCAAGCACAAAGTTTGAGAACTCCTTGGAGGCAAATTGTCTTCAAAAACTGGATGTTCACTAACTCAATCTATCTCAAAGTAAAATATTACTTTGGATTACAACAATGACTTTCTCTAAAACAAATTCACTTATCACTGCAAATACAAAACACACATCACTTCAAAATGCCAACAAAAATAATTTCACCTTATCATTCCACAAAATCACACCTTATCTCTCCAAAATAAAAATTTTAATGCACCTTTATCTCATCCAAAAATTCTATGATCACTTATGTCTCCAGAAAAAACCATTTACAAAATTTTACACCTTATTACTCCATTTATTAAAAAATACCAACATTTCTTATCTTTCCATTTCAGAATATCAACTTACCAACACTTCTTATCTCTCCAAAATTTACAAATTTCAAACAAAACAAAAAAACATATCTTCTTTCCAATAGTAAACTTTACCTTTGAATACTTTTTAAACTCTTATTAAAAAATAGAATTAATGAAATCACTTAAAAAAAAATTGATTGGCATGTTTCAATATTTATATTATAAAGCCATAGCTTTATGAAAATGGTTTTTTGGAGAAGTAAATTAACACAACTTTCCTGGAAAACGTTGGTTCTTAGACAATTTTCTATGGCAAACGTTGGCAACTTCTTGTGGCAAACATTGATTCTTCAATGCAATTTTCTTCATTGTAATGGCTTTCTACGGAAAGAAACTCTCTTTTGTAATTCCTTTGTCCTAAATGTTTCTCTCAATGTTGGGAGTGTAACAGCTAGAATAAGTTTGTAATGGCTAAGAGACATTATTTATGTTATTTGTTTACTGTGGTAAAACAAGTAGCCAAATATCAGAAGGGCTCGGTGGTGGGTGATTGGGAATATAACGCACTAGTCTCAGCTGTAGAGAAAGCATCCATTAATTATGGGTACAATAATAGTAGAAATACTTGAGCTGGTCGAGTGTGTAGAGCCTAAGGGTATGTGTGAGTAGGAGAAGAGCCAGTTGAGGTCAGGGTTGAGGGGTTAGCGAGAAAGGATAAGTATTTCAGCGATGAGATCAAGCAACACTTAATTTCAATATTAAAGAAAAAATGATGCTAACAATGACTGAAAATAAAAGCATAAAACTCAATTGGTGATCCAATGCACTTCTGAAACGTTGATTTATTCACAGTTACTTCAACAAGCCAAAATGTGAGAGCTTGAATCACATTGTCCAAAGTCCCACATTGCATGCTGAAATGGCAAACCCTGAGAAGCTTCTTGTCCACCATCTTCTGACTGCACAAAAATGGATGCATCACGATCTTGTTCCCATACTAAACTGTGCTTGCTACATTGTGTTGAGCACAAATTTACTCTTCCTTCCTATCCTCACCTGAAGAGGACTGGTTTGTTGCTTGACTCTCAAGAGGCATCACGGTGGCTACAAATACATAGTAGTTAAGTCGTTTATACATGCTATAAACGCCTTTCAAAATTGTGTGATAAAAAATTGAAAGAATCTTCTTTGGATTTTCTATGTCCGCTTCAACCTCATCACTGGCCAACTACTGTGATTTGGTTCTACCCTAGCTCCTCTGGTAGCGACTGCGAAATTGATATCTTGACACAGGCTTATTTGGCACCTTGCAGCAGCAACCAATTTCTTCATGAGCTCACACCAGTCGACCACCCATGCTCCCACCGTGAATTGAAACCAAATCTCACGCATATCAACTTACCTAGGTAGGAATCATCTAAGCTCTCATACTACATGAAGGATATCAAATAAGCATATATAAAAATATCAGAGACATAAACAACAGAGACATGGTGGGAAAATGCCTTACAACATTCCTCACATTCTCATTATTAAAATGATGGTTATGATACATATAAATACATGAGGAGAATTTATCTCAAGATAGTGCGTCTATCTTGGACAACTATAGTTGAACAAATCTCTCAACCAAACACTAATCTAGGATCTTAACTAGCTGGAGAGAATCTCTCAACCAACTAGGCCTAACTTGACTCCTAATTATGAGGAACAAACTGAATCTAGAAAGGTGGGATTAAATCTAACTTTCTTGATTTTAATTAATTTAATTATTTTGGCCTTATAATTGTTTTTAACACATGAGAGTGAGGTTAACATAGGCATTGGTACAAGGGAACAAAAATTTGTCTTTTACAAGGGTACAAGAAGTTGTCTTTTTTAGCTTCAATTCCTAGAAACACAGGGGTTGGTGGAAGGGAACAAGTCGTTCTCCCCAATCACGTAGTCTACAAAAACATAGTTTAAAGATCACTTCGGAAATCCCCAACCAAGGATCTTTTGGGAAAATATCTTGCGAGTTACCAAATAGACCCTACTCGGCACAAAACCCAAATGGCAGAATTTTAATTTTTGTCTTTCTTTGATTAGAAATTGACCCACAAGTTTGATGTTGGTTTTCCCTTCTTCTGTTGGCTTGACACAGAGTGCTCTGTATTCTCAAACCTATAACGTAAATGGATCTTTCCAATATGCAATCTTGGACACAAAAGCACAAGATTAAAAGATTTACTGAAATGTGATTCTTAAGGTTCTCATTTAAATGTAAATAACAGAGAGAATACAATGCACGAATTACTCACTATACATTGTAATTTTTCTGGGAAATATATTAAAGAGTAATGACCAAAGCAATTTCAAACTCCAGATATTAATATCACTGTTAACGAGCCTCACAAATGCTCATACAATTAAATATATCATACACACTTACAAATTCGACTTGCTGATAAAAAAAAACCACTAGTCTAAGAAATAACGTTTAGTGAACTTTAATCTCACACAAAGAACAAAATCCCTGCCCCATACACACTTCAAAAATCTCCCCTTTTCTACAACGTTCCTCTCTCTTCTTGTTTTCAAAAACTGAAAAAATTGTCCAAGAATGAGTTCACGGATGTGAACCAATTTCCCTTAGCTTTAACTCCCAACTAACTATAAAATAATTTCTTTTAACTAAATGTTCCTAACTAATCTTAACTAAATATCAAAATCTTTTCACAAATAAACTTTAAAATGTTCTAGGCTTGGCATGTGATCAATCCATCACATTTCTAGGCTCTTGGTATGACTTTAATAACTTATCATTTTTATGTGCTCATCCTAATGCACCTGCATCAGACTCCCCATGGAAGAAAAATTTTATGAGCCCGATCTTCTATAGAATGACCTTCTTTCTGAAGTGTTGTTTCATCTATTCAAGTAGAATCCTCCATCGGATGGTCTTTCCATTTCACAACATATTCCAAGTATTCTTTCATTAGAGTCTTCTTGGCAACATGTGTATCCAAAATCTGTTCAGCCTCTAAAATCTTTGCCATAGGCATTTGTTTCAACCACTATTGTTCCATTCCTTCATCCTAGTCAGGATTCCCAGAAGTTGGATCTGCATCACCAACTGTGTAGGGATATAAATCTGCTACATTAAAAATGGGTGAAATGCCAATTCCTAGGGATAACCCCAGCTCATAAGAATTCGTTGAAAACTTGTCGAGGATCTTACAAGGTCTTATCTTCTTCATTTTCAATTTGTTATATTCTCCCCTTGGAAACCTCTCTTTCCTTAGGTGAGCTAGGACCACATCTCCTACTTCAAAGTTTACCTCTTTCGTGTGTAAATCTTCTCGTTGCTTGTAGATGTTGCTTGTATCTTGTAATCTTTGTTTTACTTGCTCATGCAACTCACTCATGGTTGTTGCAAAATCATCTCCATTAGCACTTCTGTGCTCAAGCTTTCCCAAGTCTCTTAGCTCACAAATTCCCCTCAGATGCATGTCGCACAAGATTTGAAATGGACTTTTTCCTGTGCACCTATTTGGTGAGCCATTATAGGCAAACTCGGCTTGGGCTAGCACATGATCCCATTTCGTTGGTCGGTCACCTACTAAACTCCTCAACAAATTACCTAAACTCCTCTTTACAACCTTTGTTTTCCCATCAGACTGTGGATGATAGGCTAAGCTAAAATTTAGCTTAGTGCCAAGTTTCTTCCACAAGGTCCTCTAGAAACGTCCAGTGAATCTTGTGTCCCTGTCAAAGATTATGCTTTTTGGAAAACCATGCAACCGAACAATCTCATCAAAAAACAAATTAGCCACATGGGTAGCATCACTAGTTTTGAAACATATAATGAAATGAGCCATATTAGTAAATATATCCACAACTACAAGGATTGAATCATTACCTTTTTCAGTTCTCGGTAAACCAAAAACAAATTCGATGCCCACTGAATCCCAAGGTCTGTTGGGAATGGATAATGGCATGTATAGTTCATCATTCTCACTTCTCCCTTTCGCATGTTGACATACCCTGCACTTACTCATGTACCTTTGTACATCTACCTTAACCTTAGGTCAAAAAGAGAAGTGACTCAGCTGCCCAAGTGTTTTCTCAACACCAAAGTGTCCAACCAACCCTCCATTATGCTTTTCTTGGACCAAGTTTTCCCTCATTGAGTAATTGGGAATACATAACAAATTGTTCTTGAACAATAACCCATCCTACAACATAAACTCTTTCCATGGATTGTTGTCTCTATTGACTGCATTTTTACATGCTGCAAAAGCTTCTTTAAAATCAACATCAATGTCATACAAGTCCTTCAAATAATAAAAGCCTAAAATTTGTATTTGACTTTCCTGTATGATTAAGCATCTCTTACTCAAGGCATCAACAACCTTATTTGCCTTACCACTAATGTACTTCAAAACAAAATGGAATTTTGAAGGAACTCCACCCACTTTGCATGTTTATGATTTAACTTATGTTGTTGCATAATGTATTGGAAGACAAAATTATCCGTGTATAGAACAAACTCCTTAGGCATCAAGTAATGCCTCCAATGCTTCAAAGCTTGAACCACCACATAAAATTATTTGTCGTAGGAAGAGTATTTATGTTTTGACTCATTTATCTTCTCATTGAAATATGCAATGAGCTTATCTTCTTGCCTTAGTACAACTCCAATGGATGTCCCACTAGCATCACATCTCACTTGAAAGGGCTGATTGAAGTCTGGCAACTTCAACACCGGCTTCTCAATGATCTTCTTCTTCAGTAGTTGATTTTTTGTTGTTGTTGTTGTTGTCCAATAAAATGGCTTCCTATTCTTCTTGATGGCATCAACGATAGGTGCACAAATGCCACTAAAATTCCTGATAAATTTTCTGTAGAAGCTGTCTAAGCCATGAAAACTTCTCACCTCAAAAATGTTCTTAGGTGAGGGCCAACTTACAATTGCTTCTATCTTCTCCGGATCCATTTTCAAGCTATCCTTTAAAATGAAAAAACCCAAGTAACCAAGCTCACTCTTCATAAAAGAACACTTCTTCATGTTAATCAACAATTTTTCATGTTGCAACCTCTCTAAAACATACTTCAAATGTCTCAAGTGCTCTTCTTTAGTTTGACTGAAAATTAAAATGTCATCGAGTAAACAATGAAAAACTTACCAATGAACTCCTTCAAGACTTCATTCATCATCTGCATAAAGGTACTGAGTGGATTTGACAAGCCAAATGGCATGACCATCCACTTGTATAGGCCTTCATTGGTCTTGAAAGTTGTCTTCCACTCGTCTCCTTCTCTGATCCGAATTTGATGTTAACCACTTTTCAGGTCAATCTTTGAGAAGTAAGTTGCCCCACCCAAGCAATCCATCATATCATCCATCCATGGTAATGGAAACCTATAACAAATGGTGATCTTGTTGATTGCTCTAGATTCAGTGCACATTCTCCATTCTCCACCCTTCTTTAGACTTAGTACTGAGGATATGACACACAGACACAAAATTTCTCTTATTAGTCCTTTGTCCAACAATTCTTGGACTTGCTTCCACACTTCCTCATTCTCTTTGGATGTCATTCAATATGCAGCCTTGTTCGGAAGACTTTCTCCTAGTATCAAGTCTATGTGATGATTGATGCTTCTCTTGGGTGGCAACTCACTTGGCAATTCATCAACTACAATATCATGAAACTCATGCAACACTCCTAAACTTCAATAGGTAAATCTACAATTTCAGTGTGCAGAAGTACTACGTTTGGCTTGCAAACCACTCCATAGCTTACCTTTTCTTCTTCCATCTATTGTAGAAATTCATTTTCACTAAGCAACAATACTTTTGGGTTGCTTGTTTCAGTTGTACCTTCCTCTTTCAATGGTACAAGAGTGTGCTTGATGCCATCCTTTTCGAACTTATAACAATTCCTCTCTCCATCATGTGTCACCTTCCTATCAAACTGCCATGGGCGACCCAAAAGAATGTGACAAGCATCCATTAGCATTATGTCACGGAGCACCTTGTCTTTATACCTGCCTATCTGAAACTCAACTTCACTTTGTTCATGCACCAACAATTGGTGTCATTTTTGTAACCACAATACCTTATAGGTGTGGGGTGCTTAATATTTTTCAATCCCAATTTTTCCACCATTTCTTGAGAGACTAGATTGTCCATACTTATGTTGTCAATCACCAATTTGCAACATTTTCCTTTTTCCTTACACCTATGTTGCCAGAAACGCTGGAGGGGTCGTTTCCTGCCGGAAACGGAAATGAAACGTGTTTCCGTGTACGGTACGGCCGTGAAACACGTTTCCGACCATACCACCTCGTTGTTTCATGGCCGTACAACCCCACGTTTCCAAAAAAATGATTTGTTTTTTTATTTTTTTTTAATTTGTTTTTTTATTTTTTTTAGGCTATCTAGTGGGTTCTAGAAGCCTGTCTAAACTTATAAAAAAAAAGTTTGTCTCATTCTCTCATCACACTATTCAGCAAGTTGTTTCTCTTGGAGAATGGCAGTTGTTTCAGCTAGGGTGTTTTGAGGAGTGAGAATTAGCAAAGTGGATTTCAGCAGCAAGAGAAAGAGATTTCAGCAGCAGCAGATTTGGCTCCGCTACAACCAAATTTCTCTTCTCTTTTCTGGCATTTTGGGGTGGTTTCAGCCACAGAAAATTAATTTGGGTAAGCCACATTCATTTTGTTAGTTTTTTCTTACTATTTCTTCAATTTTTCTAGTGTTTATGCAGCGAGAAATATGAAATATGTTTTTTATTTTTAGATTTGTTTTTTAAATTGATTTTTGCAGCAGATTTGGCTCAGCTACAGCCATATTTCTCCTCTTTTCTAGCATTTTAGGGTAGTTTCAGCCACAGAAAATTAATTTGGTTAAGCCACATTCATTTTGTTAGTTTTTTCTTACTATTTCTTCAATGTTTCTAGGGTTTATGCAGCCAGAAATATGAAATACGTTTTTTATTTATAGATCTGTTTTTAAATTTATTTTTGCAGCAATGGCTTCCAGCCAAAGTGCAACTGCAAGTTCAAACCCTAGGGCCAACCCAAGGGCTGAATATTATCCCCTTTGGAGGTATGTGACGAAGCTTGAAATATGTGGAGGTGGTGGCTCATGGGAATGGCGATGCAATTTTTGCAATAATACGTACAAGGGCTCCTACCCAAGAGTGAGGGCACATCTATTACATGGAGGAGGACAGGGGATTTCAGGTTGCACAAAAACAGCAGATCCATTGGCAAGGAGGGCATATCAAAGAGAGCAAGATGAGGCGGATGGTAATAAGAGAAGGCATGATGACCTTACTCAAACTCCATCTAACATTGAGCCAAGGATTGTAGCTGAAGCAAGAAAGAGGAGAGCTGGTCACACTGAACAACATGAACAACCAGCACCCAAAAATACCAGAGGCCCAGGGGCATCCCCTTCAGTTAAGGATAGCAGAATCGCTAGATTGGTGAATGTGCAAGCAAGAGAAGAAATTGATTCCAGAGTGCCTAGGTGCATTTATGCATGTGGTATCCCATTCAATGTTGTTCGCTCTCCTTACTGGCAAGATATGATAAGGGTAGTTAACAAAGCTCCTAAAGGGTACAAGGGGCCCAACTATGAGAAAATCAGAACCCAACTTCTAAAAAATGAGAAGGAACTTGTGGAGGAAATTTTAGCTCCAATTCGTTCTTCTTGGAGTAGCTTTGGGGTTACCATAGTCTCAGATGGTTGGACAAATATAAGGCGCAGACCATTGATAGATATCATTGCCACTTCCCCGAAAGGAGCAAAGTTTATCAAGGCAGAACACTGCTCAGGAGAGGTGAAAGATGCACAGTTCATTGCTGATGTTATTATAAAAGCTATTGAACAAATAGGGCCTAACAAGGTGGTGCAAGTTATCACGGATGATGCACCAGTTTGCAAAGCTGCAGGTTTAATTATTGAGGGGAGGTATGACCACATCTTTTGGACCACCATTGGCATTGTCCAATAATCTGATATCTGATCTTAGAGGAGATCGACAACAAAGTTTCCTGGATAAAGGAACTCACAGGGGATGCAAGGGAGATTATCAAATTCATCACCAACCACCACCAGTCTCAGGCCATATTTCGAGAGTACTCCAAATTGGAGTTGTTAAAAGTTGCTGAGACAAGATATGCCTCAAACTTCGTGATGTTGCACCGCCTTGTTGAGGTTAAACATGCATTAGTTTCTATGGTGGTGAGTAAACTTTGGGTTGAGTGGAGATAAGCAGATTCAGAGCGGGGATCTATGGTGCGTAGATTGTGCCTTGATGAGGATTGGTGGAGGTAGATTTCTTGCTAAAGTTCACAACCCCTGCATTTGAGCTTCTCCGGAGTGCTGACATTGACCAACCTTTCTTGGGAGAGGTATATGATGGCATGGATTCCATGGTTGAGAAAACTATGGAAATCATTTCATAAGAGTCTCCACAACTTTTGTTTGTTGATGATCATTTTGCTGGTTTGATAAAGAAAATCATTGTTGATATGTGGAACAATTTCAATACTCCACTGCACACTTTAGCACATGCTTTGAACCCCAAATTTTATGATGAGGAGCTTATTGCTCAAAGCAATGGGAAGAGGAAGGCACCCCATAAGGATAGAGAGGTGGCTAATGGGGTGAAAAAAGCCCTTATGAGAATGTTTCCTTCTCATCTACATAGGGAGGTAAAGGAGGAATTTGCCAGTTTTGCTGCAGGAATAGATGATTATGCAGATATATCAGCTTTGGAGGAGAGAAGCACCATGAATCCAGTTAGGTGGTGGATTTGTCATGGAGCAAATGGAGTACATTTGCAAAACCTTGCCATTTGTATTCTTTCACAAGTGGCAAGCTCTTCATCAGCAGAAAGGAATTGGAGCACTTATGGTTTTATTCATTATGTGAAGCGCAATAGGTTGGGCTCACAGAAAGCAGAGGATCTTATTTATGTGCACTCAAACCTTCGCCTTGCATCTCGTAGGGGTCCAAAATACCACAGTGGTCCTTCTAAAGAATGGGATGAGGAGGCAGAAAATCCTGACTTGGAACTCTCTCTTGCTGCCTTGAATATTGAGGATGAGTCTGGAAGTGGAATTGGTGCATCATCTTCTTCAGCACCACCATCCACTATTGAGCATTGTGCTGCTTCTATTTTTGATGAGGATTGTTATGATGAGGATTAGTCTTTTGTCTCTATAGTTCTTGCAGCCTTATAGTCTTTATTGTACTTGCAGCCTCATATACTAATATAAATAAAGGCTGATTTTGAGATTTTGCCCTTGGATATATAATAAACTTTAATGGTTGCTTTTGGATTTTCATATATTTTTATTTTCATTATGTGATCATTCATGACTCATGAGTAAATGTGATAAAAATTTAATCTTAATGTTTAAATGTAATAAATTATAATGTATCATTAATGCTTTATGATTGCACATATATATAATAATTTTATAATTTTAAATATATATATATAAATATAAATATAATAATATATATATATATATATATAATATTTATATATATTCGCGTTTCCCTGTTTCCTCAAATTTGGGGAGGTCGCGTTTCGTATCACTTCCCGTTTCAGAAAATCATTTCCGTTTCCCCGTTTCGTGCAACTTAGCCTTACACATTGTCTTGAATAAGGATTTCCTTTGGACTGGTTCAACAGTCTCCTTTGCTAGTTTTAATAGGGCTTTGTGCATCATCAACACCTCTCCACTCTCTGGTACATTCTCTACCTTGGGTACTTGTGCCTCTACTACTTCAGTTTGAGCTATGTATGAACCTCGTTGTCCTATATTGCCATTCTTAGGACATTCAAGATCGGTGACCCAATTTGTTACATCTGTAACACCAGTAGACAGTCTCCTTGCCTCTTCCTCTACCTCTACCTCTCTGATAAGATCTTCCTCCTCTACTGCCACCTTCTTTCTCTCACTGCCCTTGTTGATTTGAGTTGCCTTCATCATTCTTTTACGTAGGAAACTTTCCTCTTCCATTTGTCCATCCTTTCCCATTGGAAAAGCCATGTCCTTTGCCAGAGCTTTACTTCCTAGCTATCTTTTCTTATGCCTTCAAGGTGCACTGGGATGCTTCCTCTATTGTCTTGATTTTATCTTGGATATCTATCCTCCAATCATTGAAGCTTAGACCACTGGAGAGAAAGTTAACAGTTGGCCTGGTACGACTACTTCATTTAAACTATGGAAGCATTTCATGTCATTTGAATCGCCAAAATGGCTGCCTAAAGAATGGATCACTGAACTCAGAATTAGAAAGAGAGGCTACAATGCAGGCACCACAGATAAGGTATTGATACCCACTTTTTTTCCTCCATGTTTAGCATTGGATTGAAGATTTTTTTTTTGTTTTCTTTGAACTATAGAAGGCCAACCAACTTGCCTTAATTTATTTTCATTTTAATGGTTGTTTCTCTAAGCTGTTTGAAATTTTAGAGACGGGTCTATTATGTGCAATAAATATATTCTTAGCTATGTTTAAACAAATCAAGGAATGGAGGTTGTTGTAGTTCAGAGCAAAGACGCTCAAAATCACATTATGGTATCTACAGAATGTGCCTCCTACTTATAAGCTATACCTGTATTTGATTCAGAATATTTATTTTTGCAACAGCCTGTAAATCTAAGGTGCGCAAGTACAGGAAATTACTTGAGATTTTCATTCAATTGGCATTGTCTTTAATATGGCCTCTGTAAAATTCAACCTCGGTTAAGTTGGTGAAATAAATTGTTGTCTAGCACTTTGAAGTACAAAAGAATAACACTAATCATTTCTTTTGTTTAGATTTGGGTTCCAACGATCTTTGTGAAAGAGTTTCTTTACATTATGATTACCAAATTATGCCAAATTGCTAAAAAAAAACTTAGAAATTAAATTTAGGCTCCTGCTATTTTTGTAAAAAAAAATTCTCTTTATACCATAGTTCCAAGTTTGGTCAACTTGGTAAAAAAATTCAAAAAAAGTATCAATTTGTTAGATTTCATGAAATTGGTAAAACAATATTTTGAAATTTTGTCAATTTCACAGATTGGGTAGAATTATGGGTGAATTTTGACGAGAGTTTTCTAAATATTTGAAGCTTGTTTAGCTCTAAGGTTAGCTCAACTCATCAAGTCCCTGTAGTTAAATCACCTCTCTTATTAAGATGTCACAGGTTGAATTCTCTCCACACTCTAGGGGTCAAGGTCCATGGTTGACCGGATAGGAAGTGATCACTTTTGGTAGATTGGCCTGGTACAATCATTTCATAGATGTAGTGGTCACCGTTCTCCAAAATTGTGAAGCCTAGGCAGTGGATTGGAATGTTGGATGGATTGGGTTTTTCATTGTACTCACAAGATCATTTTGTGCTCTGTAACATTGGAAAATAACTATTAGGCAGGTTGTTTTTGATACTTTTCAGATTCCCTTCTATGATGAGATGAATGCTTGCTCGATAAATGCTATACTCCCTTTTTGAGCTTATGCTCCTAGATTAAAAGCGAGTGCCCAACTCTTGGATCTTCTTCCCTCAGTCCCTTCTCCTACTTGTGCTCCAGGTTTGAAAAGTAGTTACCAACTCTTGGATATGCTTACGCTTATTCTTTACTTAGAGAAGGTCCCTAACCGGTGAGTAATGAATGAATAATAGTTAAAATGGAAGGTGCAAATTTGAGAGGCCAACATTACTGATTTGTTTGGCCACTCAAATAGTTAGATTTGAAATAGTTATAATATATATTGGAGGAGAACTTTACCTGAGCTATGTTAAAGGCCCTCTTCTCCTTTCTCTATTCTCGTAAGGAAAAGAGTGATGTCCTTATCAAATATATGAAGTTTTCTTTTTTACTTTTTCAATTCCCTTTTCAGTTTTAATTTGATTCTTCCTCACCCTCAATTTTGATGTGATTCTTTCTCACTCTCGTATTTTTAGGGAAAAATATTTCTAGGAAATAAATTTTTTGATATCAATGAGGATTTTTGGTAATTTCCAGAAAAATGATGAGAGGTAGTTATAGTGTATGATAGCTCCTAGATTAAACCATTTTCATATTTGTAAAAAAAAATTGATAATCAAGATGGCAAATCAAAGTTAAGTTGAAAAGAATTTATATTTTCAAGATTTTTGATAATGGAGGAAAAAATATTTTGAATCTAACGGTTGCAGCTTGAATCTGTTTTCTGTAACTGTGACTTTGTGCCAAGACTGCTTCCAATACAAATTAAACTAGCTATTTTATATTTTGAAGGGTTTGGCTAGTGTGTTAGTTTGTAGCAAATTTCAAAGGGTCTGGTAACTCTGTTATTTTGTACCAATCACCAAGGTTTAAGTCATGTATAAATAGGGCCGACTTCATGTAATCGGGGCCAATTACAAGTCATTGATATATTTGAACCATGAGTGTGACGACCATTCAAAATTCCACCATGTTTAAACCATGGAAGTTAAGGGAAAGAATTTGTAAGTGCTTGCTTTGAATTATTATTTTATTTTCATTTTTTCCCCATAAATCAGAGCATGACAATTGTTTATTTGCAGCTTTAATACGAACGAGTTAAAGCATGCCAATTTAGGTCCAAGAACGAAGTGCTTAGTTTTCTAGAGACCGCAAAGCGACCGAAACAAAGATCTAAAACGACATCTAAAGGAAAAGATGTAGACGAAAGGAACACCATCTGATTTTGATTCCAATGCTAAATTATAATTTTTCCTTTATTGGTCAATGACAAAATGTTGGAAGTTTGACAACTAATTATGTAAATTTGGGTAAAATGTAACAAGTTAGGTTTATACTGAATCATCGGTTATGTAGCTAAGGAGGCACATATAAAACCAAATGAATGCCTGAAATATTGTATGGAGAATCATTATTGATTGAATAGAGAATCCAATCCCTTGCCCTATGGATGTTTCCTTGCCACCCTG
This sequence comes from Pinus taeda, assembly GCA_000404065.3. NCBI lineage: Eukaryota > Viridiplantae > Streptophyta > Pinopsida > Pinales > Pinaceae > Pinus > Pinus taeda. Next base: position 90,627 of record APFE031713776.1, on the reverse strand, counting down.
TCAAGGTTTTACCAGGTAAATCCTGTGTTGTTACTTGTGTGTGTGAAGTCAGTTTTCCAAACAGTTATATGCTTTTCTTGGTCAATGTATCACTGCTCTTTCTTGATCAATAACTCATTCATCTAAAATAGAACAAGTAGTATGAGAGTGGGGGACTTAGTTGAACTTGACAGAACATGAATCTGCATGTGAAAAAAATAAGAAGGTTGGATCAGAGCATGACAGAGCGTGACTGCACGTAAATGCTTGAGGCTTGTTTTTTCCCATCTTCTCTGCATTTGAGGAGGAGTGCGCTTTTACGTGATGAGATCATGTATGTCCATCTCTGTGTGAGGATAGAGCAAGCACCATCTCTGCGTGAAGCGCTGCATGAGCAGAGCGTGAAGAGTTTGCCAAATCTCCGTTGAAGGGCTGCGTTGACTGTAGCATGAGGAGGAAGGCCAAACCTCATCTCTGCGTGAAGTGTTGCATGAGTAGAGCGTGAAGAGGGAGCTACCAAATCTCAACGCCATGGACCTGTTGTCTGTGTGACGACCAAAATATCTGCGTCCACAGCTATCTATCTGTGAGGAAGAAACCTGTGTGGACGCTGCCAAACCCTCGACATGTTTGCTGCGACAGTTGCACCCAGAAGTGCTGCAAGATCTGTGCGTGAAGGAACCTGTGTGGAAGATCCAGGTAATTTTTTAAAAATTAATCTTTGTTGAAGACAATTTTGTTACCTAGAATATTCTGGTTTGAACCTGTGTGGAAGATCCACGTAATTTTTTAAAAATTAATCTTTGTTGAAGACAATTTTGTTACCTGGAATATTTTGGTTTGGGCTAAAAAACCAGGCTAAAAAACAAGTGGAATTTTCTTTTAGAAATTTGTCAAAATTGATGAAGAGAAGGGTTTCATTAAGGAAAGAAGAACATGTTTTTTTTTCAGTAAAATTTGTTGAAGGGTTTCTCTAACAGAATCAAGAATTTCTTTTAGAAATTTGTCAAAATTGATGAAGAGAAGGGTTTCATTAAGGAAAGAAGAACAAGTTTTATTTTTCAGTAAAATTTGTTGAAGGGTTTCTCTAACAGAATCAAGAAAAAAAAACTGAAATAAGTTTGTTTTGTTTTAATAACAAGTGGAATTTTCTTTTAGAAATTTGTCAAAATTGATGAAGAGAAGGGTTTCATTAAGGAAAGAAGAAAAGTTTTATTTTTCAGTAAAATTTGTTGAAGGGTTTCTCTAACAGAATCAAGAAAAAAAAACTGAAATAAGTTTCTTTTGTTTTAATAAATAGACTAAAAAAAAAGGCTCAGAATTGTAGAAAGGAATATGTTTATTTAAAAAAGGGAGCTCAGTTTTTTTTTTAAGTTTTGAAACCAAAAAATAAACTCTAGTTGAAAGACTGAAACCCTAGGAGGGAAGAACTGGCCAAGATGTCGAATGTAAATTTTGGTGGAGAAATTCACCGGCTAGAGCAATTTTGCTCTTTGGAAACTGAAAGTTAGGGATCTGCTTGTGCAACAAGGGTTGCACAAGGCATTGGATGTAGCAACTAAGAAACCTGCAACCATGACTCATTTAGACTGGGAGGACTTGAATGCCCAAGATCATAGTACCTTCAGGTACCATCAGGTTATGCGTGGGAGATAAGGTTCTCTTCAACATTGTTGAAGAGAGTACAACTTCAGGTTTATGAGAAAAACTGGAAAAACTCATATGACAAAGTTGTTAACCAATAGAATTTATCTGAAAAGACAACTGTATAGTCTTTGAATGAAAGAAGGTTCAAAAGTTGCAGAACATTTGAATGTTTTTAATACACTTATATGCCAATTAATAGATATGGAAGTTAAATTTTAGGAAGAAGATAAAGCCATAACCTTGTTGTGTTCTCTGCCCGAATCATGGGATCACTTCGTAACTTCAATCAGCTTGAACATTGTTGATTCTTTGAAGTTTGAATGAGTCGTCGGATCTCTCTTGTCTGAAGAAGTACAAAGGAAATCCAGTACTGAAACAACTGCATCAGAAGCCATGATAGCTAGAGGACAGTCAAAGGAAAGAGGAGAAAAGACAAGGGGGTCTTCCAGATCTAAATCAAAGGGAAAGAAGTGTAAGGAAAAATGTTGGCACTGCAATAAAATTGGACACCTGAAGAAAGATTGTTGGAAATGAAAAGAATCTGATAACCTGAAGAGGGAAGCAAATCAGGTCGATCCAAGTATGATAGACAAAGTTTTATCTACTGAAAATTATGTATGATAGATGAAACTTCACCTGAATGTAATGTCTCTCAGGGTTTAGAAAGCTGGTTGTTAGACTCTGCTGCTTCTCATCACATATGTCCACAGAGAAATTGGTTTACTTCATATGAAAATGTAAATGGTAGTTCTGTATTTATGGGAATAATGTGTCATGTCAGACTTTCGGGATGGGAAATATTAGGAGTAAGATGTATGATAACACAGTTAGAACATTAACTAGTGTTAGACAAGGACCTGATTTGAAGAAAATTTTGATTTCTTTGGGAGTGTTGGATTGAGATGGTTATAATTTTACAGGTTAGAATGGTGTGTGAGAGTCTTTAAAGGAGCCCTAGTGGTTATGAAAACAGAAAAGGTCGGAAATCTTTACACGTTAAAAGGAAGTATTCAAGTCAGTGAAGCAGCGGTTGCATTAGAAAAGGAAGAAGCAGGTACTCGTCTATGGCATCAGCGATTGAGTCACATGAGCGAGAAAGGTCTTTAGATACTGATGAAATGTAAATCTCTTCCCGATCTCAAATCTTTGAAGTTAGATTTTTGTAAACATTGTGTATGGAAAACCGTGTAAACAAAGATTTAAAACTGGAAATCATAATAATAAAGATATTTTAGACTATATTCATTCTAATCTGTGGGGATCATCCCCTATTGTATTATATGGAGGTGCTCTATATTTTTTAACATTTATTGATGATTTCTCTCATAAAGTTTGGGTCTTTATGCTAAAAAGGAAAGCTGATGTATTTAATGTCTTTAAACAATTTAAAGCAATGGTAGAGAAAAGAACAAGAAAATCTATTAATGTTTAATAACTGACAATGGTGGTGAGTTCACTTCAATTGAATTTGAACAATACAGTAAGGATGAGGGAATTATCAGACACAAAACTATTGTTTATACTCCTCAGCAAAATGGTGTTGTTGAACGTATGAATCAGACTCTTATGGAAAGAGCTAGAAGCATGATCAACAATGCTAACTTGCAAAAGGAGTTGTGGGCAGAAGCATTGTCTACTGCTTGTTATTTAGTTAACAGATCACCTTCAGTAACAATTAATTGTAAAATTCCTGAAGAAGTTTGGACACATCAGTCTTGTGATTATTCACATTTAAGGATATTTGGTTGTGATGCTTATTCTCTTATTCCTAAAAATCAACGTTCAAAATTAGATCCAAAATCGAAATGTTATGTCTTTGTTGGGAATGACTATGCAGTGAAAGGATACAGGTTGTGGGATCCTACATTGCGGAAGATAGTCATTAGTAGAGATGTAACATTTGATGAAACTTCTCTTTTAACATCAAATGTTGAAAGAATTGAACAAGAACAGGTATCGCCAAATCAACAAGTTCAGCTGGAAGCTAAACCTTTCAGTGATAGTCAAAAGGAAGGAGAGACTTCTGGAGAAAAAGGTGTTGAAGATACAAAGGAAGCTGTTGAAGTTTTTGAGCCAGTTCAAGACTTCGGACCAGTTCAGCGACCAATCACTCTAAGAAGGTTTATAAGGGAAAGAAAAACTCCCAAAAGGTATGAAGATTCTGCTTCATCTTTTGCTTTGATTACTGAAGATGGGGAACCTTCTTGTTATCAGGAAGTAGTAGATGATACAGATAGCAAAAAATGGAAAACGGCTATGGAAGAAGAAATGGATTCCTTAGCCAAGAACAATACCTAGGATCTTGTAGAGCTTCTTGAAGGGAGAAGTGTTGTTGGATGCAAGTGGGTCTTCAAACTGAAATGGAAAGTTCATGGAAGTATCAAAAGGTATAAGGCGAGACTCGTAGCAAAAGGGTATTCTCAGGTTGAAGGTATAGACTTTCATGAGATTTTTTCTCCAGTTGTAAAACTTGTTTCTATTCGTATTGTGTTGGCACTAACTACATTACTTAACCTTGAGTTAGAATAGTTAGATGTTAAAACAACTTTTCTACATGGTGATTTGAATGAAGAGATATATATGGGACAACCATAAGGTTTTGTACAAGGTCGCCGCAGAAGATTAGTTTGCAAGCTCAAGAAATCATTGTATGGTCTGAGTCAGTCTCCCAGACAATGGTACAAGAAGTTTGATTCCTTCATGGCAAGCCAAAACTTTATAAGAAGTGAGTATGATCATAGTGTATACTTCAAAAGTTTCAATGGCATATTCATTATCTTAGCTTTGTATGTTGACGATATGCTTATTGCAAGCAAAAGCATGGAAGAGATCAATAGGTTAAAGGCTCAACTCTCTAGGATGTTTGATATGAAGGCTCTTGGAGCAGCAAAACATATCTTGGGCATGGAGATACACAGAGATAGGAAAAATGGTAAGCTTTGGTTATCACAACAAAAGTATGTGGAGAAAGTACTTGAAAAGTTCTGTATGAACAATGTGAAACATGTTAATGTTCCATTAGCTTCTCATTTGAAGCTTTCTTCAGTTTTGAGTCCTAGAACTAATGAAGAAAAGCACTATATGTCTCATGTACCATATGAAAACGCTGTAAGCAACTTAATGTATGCGATGGTATCTACAAGACCTGACATTTAACATGCAGTTGGAGTTGTCAGTAGGTTCATGGAAAATCCAGGGGAAGAACATTGGCGAGCAGTGAAATGGGTGCTTCGATACCTAAGAGGCACAAGTGACCATTGCATCATCTTTAGTGGTAGTGAAGGATGTGTCTGCGATATGTAGATGCTGATTATGCAGGTGATTTGGACAAAAGAAGATCTACTATACGTTATGTCTTTACTCTTGCAAGTGGAGCAGTTAGTTGGATGCCAAAGCTTTAAGAAACAGTTATTGTCCACTACCGAAGCAGAACATATAGCTGCTTCAGATGTGAGTAAAGAAGCAATCTGGTTAAAAGGTCTACTTATGAGATTGGAAGGATGTAGGAGAAAGTGAATGTACTTTGTGACAGTTAAAGTGCTATTCATTTGGCTACAGATCCTGCTTATCACAACAGAACCAAGCACATTGATGTAAGGTATCATTTTCTCAGACATGTGATCGATGGCGGAAAAGTAGCTCTTCAAAAGGTCCATACACGAGAGAATTGTGCAGACATATTCACAAAGCCAGTTACAGTGGAGAAACTGTGATGGTGTTTAGCTTCTCTTGGCTTGCAGAAAAGATGATGAATGGGCATGGGCAAGGGATTAGGAAAATTGTTGTCAAGGTGAAGTTTGTTGGAAGTTTGACAAATAATTATGTAAATTTGGGTAAAATGTAACAAGTTCGGTTTATACCGAATCATCGGTTATGTAACTGAGGAGACACATATAAAACCAAATGAATTCCCAAACTATTGTATGGAGAATCATTATTGATTGAATAGAGAATCCAATCTCTTGCCCCATGGATGTTTCCTAGACACCCTGTCAAGGTTTTACCACGTAAATCTTGTGTTGTTACTTGTGTGTGTGAGTTTAGTTTTCCAAATAGTTATGTGCTTTTATTGGTCAATGTATAACCACTCTTTCTTGATCAATAACTCATTCATCTAAAATACAACAAAAAATTGCAAGAATTGGATGGTATAGCCGAGAATCCTAAAGTGTCAGGCAGTATTTGGGAGATTCAACTATTTTGCACATTCAATACCACGTAAATCTTGTGTTGTTACTTGTGTGTGTGAGTTTAGTTTTCCAAATAGTTATGTGCTTTTTTTGGTCAATCTATAAACACTCTTTCTTGATCAATAACTCATTCATCTAAAATACAACAAAAAATTGCAAGAATTGGATGGTATAGCCGAGAATCCTAAAGTGTGAAGCAATATTTGGGAGATTCAACTATTTTGCACATTCAACTATTATGTCAGTGACAACTCTTTAACTTAACATTTACTCATTAAGGCGCAATCTGCATTGTTTATATATTGATTTGTTTTCCACTAGAATTCTTTCTGATCAAATATAGAAAGTCTATTTTTATGTGATACATATGATGCAAATTTTTTATTTTTAGTGAAAATTTCATCTATAAAGTTGGTGCAAGTGTGAAAAATATTCAAATAAAATAAAATAAAAATGAAAAATATATATCTAAAGTAAAAGAAAATATCTTATTATTATCACTTCTACCTTGATATCCATGCTTTGATATCCATGTTATATGAAATAAAAAAAATTGAAATACATCTAAACAAAATTGATACACATATGAAATTTAAACTACTTTGGTGCTACTCACAATAAACATAGATTTTATGAAATCCAAAAAAAGGAAATACATCTGAACAAAATTAATTCACAAATATGAAATTTAAACTACTTTGATGCTACTAGCAATAAACACAAATACAGATTTCAAGTAACATCCACGCCAAAAATAATATCTTTATCCTAAACCAAGGCTTCTGTTTTATTAACTGAGTAATGGTGGATCTGATTATTAAATCATGTTAATATCTTTATCCTAAAACAAGGCTTCTGTTTTATTAACTCAGTAATAATCTGGTGGATCTGATTATTAAATCATGTGAAGCTCTTCTAATATTGGTTTAAAGTAACTATGATTTAGTTCTTTTATGTTTAATAGGCATAGTTCTATGGTTTATAATCTTCGAAACTTCAGCCGCAAATTCTCCCTATAATGAGTTCAATGAGTTAGTGGACAGTCCACATTTTTTATTGGGTTTTTATCATGTCAGCAAATTTTGTGAAATTTTTTTAAGTGTTTTTTAGTTAATTTGGAAAGTTGATGTTAAGAGAGATGGGTTTGATCCTTAGACTCATAAATTCCTAAAACTTCCTAAAACTTCTCTGTCAAAGCATTCCATACATTGTGTCTTTATATTTTTACATTGTAACTTTTCTATTTGTATAATTTATCTTTTTATAAAAAACTTTTTAATTCTCCCGCATTTTATAAACATCATTGTACTCAATCCCTTCCATCCCTTTTCTTGAACCTACCTGATACTTAATTAAACATAAATATAATTAAATTATCTTATCTGCCACCTTGATGACTTAGCCATATTCTAAGTTAACGGTGGCTTCATGAAACCCACAGTCTTATTCTAGATCCTTCCATCCACGGGTGGTTCCTACAGCTACCCTTCGAAATTTTTCATGGCAGAGATCCCACGGTTCTCATCCACTAGGGTTAGTTATGGCCGTAACCACCTTATCCCTCATTGCATTTTCGGCTCATTTGCCTTCTGCGTGCCCGGAGGAGCTCTGCTCAGCAACTCGTACCTTCCCCTTTTCTTTTGTCATTTACTTTGCTCAGTCTAGGATGCCAGGTAATCTCTACGGCAGTTTCCTTGCAGATCTGGTATTTAAATTTGTTTTCAAGAGATAAGGTTATAACCAGGATTATCAACCGCAAAAGGAACCCGTTTTTTATACGTGTTTCCCGAGGTTGGAAGTTGTTTGCAGGTGTGAGGACGTTAAGCTCTTGCCAGAGTTTTAAGGTAAAAGCGTTTAATTATATTTTTTATATTTGCTATATGCGATTTGCAGGACTTTCCAGGAATGTTCTCTGCTTAAGGATCATTCTGCTATAATAACCCTTGTTAGGGTTGTTGTGGCCGCTGGACAAGGATCATCGGAGCCCATAGCTGACAGGCATCCTTTAGAGTTTACTGCAATTACTTCGAGATTTATTTCCAAAGTTTTGACTCTGTTTTTCTTGAACTATGTTATTTCTCTCTCTTTGTTTATTTTTTCCTATCTTGCGGTGGCTAGGTTCTCGTCTGCCAGATTTTGGCGTTAGGGTTTCACGGCCGGCTCTGGAATCATTCTGCCGAAATCAGACATGGATTTTATTTTCTGGTCAGCTCAGCTATATAACTTTTATGAATGTGGCCTTTCGGCCTGCCCCTTCTCTGGGTATTACGAGTTTCTTAGTTAATCAGGATTCGAATATTTCCAATACTGCTGGAATTTTAATAAATATGACTTCTTGTCTGCATTCTGACAATATACTGTTTGGAGTATACGATTTTATGCGCAAATTTTAGTTTCTCTATAACTTTGAATTCTGGGTATGACGACAACTTTGGGTTTTCAAACCCTTCGTTTTTATTTATTTAAATAGTGAATATCCTCCATGTTTTGTCATAGTCGTGTTTTGTTTCCTACAGTTGCCATATTGCATGTAACAGTGATTAGGAACAGTTTGGCTCCGTCGATTCCCCTGCATGGTTCAGTTTTTTTTGTAATTTAGTTCCGAAAACTAAAGTGATATATGCAGCAGCATTGCTGTGAATAAATCCGTGCTGTAAAAGGGTATTCAGATACTATTTGTACTTTCAATTCGTATTTGTTTCTACCTCTTTCTAGATTTTACAGTCTGGGCTTACAACCTATCGCAATTTTACTGTTTCTGTTTAATTTCCAGTTCTTTATTCATTACAGAGTGGGTATTGTTACTGCTCCAGTGATTAGGCGGGACATGGTTCCTTCGGGACCTCCGACTCACCATCTGGAGCATATAAATTTTGAATGAACGCTGCTGGCCAACTGGAACTAACCTTGTTCCTCATAGTCTCATACCAGTAAAATAATATCTGTTTACATTGTTTACGATGTAATATTAACATTTATTTCTAAGGGCTCTTCAACCACTCTGTTCCCTATTTTTTATTTATTTATACAATCCCACCATTTTCGTCAATGTTCCAACAGTAACATTTATCTCAGCCTTTACAGAGAGTATTTTACTATTACGGCTTTTCAGGAAGGATCTGTCATTGCAACCATGATACTTAACTTAAAACATGTAACCAACATCATTGCAACCATGATACTTAAAACATGTAACGATCTGTCATTGCAACCATGATACTTAAAACATGTAACAACATCATTGCAACCATGATACTTAAAACATATAACAAACATAGAATATAAAACTATAAAAATAGTTGGCAGAAGTAATTTACAGAATTAATTTTACAGAAAGAGATAATTTTTCAAGGTTTCTACCAACATGCACATACTTATCTGTTTAGGTTTTGTCAGGTTTTGGTAGTTATGGAATTCAGACCCCTCCCAACCAGTGAGAATGACAATCACGACCAATTCTTCCTCGAGCTTTTTCAAATCCACCAGTGAGAATGACAATCACGACCAATTCTTCCTCGAGCCTTTTCAAATCCAAGAGCAGTTGTGAGCAGTTGACAGATAACAATTTAGAAAGGTCTGTTCTCAGGCATCAAGACCACACTAGTTAAACAAGAAAACTCACAGAGTCACAATTTATCCTGGGGTTTCCACTGACCACCAGCCAGCTTAAGAATTCCCCATCCCCAACTCTCTGTCTTGGGGTTTCCGGTTTCCACTGACCACTAGCGAGCTCAAGAATTCCCCAACTGGCTACTTGATTGTCCTCTTTTGGACCTCTAACTAAATCTCCTCCAGCTAGATACCAAGACTCCAAGGTTACTTCAGGTTTTCTTTGTTCTGGAGTAACTGTTTTGTAACTGTTCACTAAATGAAAAATATAGTCAGGAACTTTTGCTCTGTCAATTCCAAGACTCAGCCATAACCTTTTCAGAATAACTTAAAATTAAAGTTTCCTCGGGTCTTTACATTTGCCCGTGATTACCAAGTTCGCGCAGTGAAAGTAATTAAAATATTTACATTTCATCGATGGGTGTTACATCCTAGATTTAACTAATACATTTTTTGGGCAGCATACAAATTATTCTATGGCTATTTAAAACATAATCTATTTGGTGCCTAGGGTTATGTCAGAAGCATTTTTTTTGCATATAAATCCTAGATTTAACTAATACATCTTTTATTTTGGGTAGCATACAAATTATTCTATTTCTATTTAAAACATAATCTATCTGGTGCTTAGGGCTATGTCAAAAGCATTTTTTGCATTGAACATTTAATAGGATAGTCTGAGATTTCACTTGATTGCAGAGAATAATTCATTTTGGTTTTACTCCATGGTTTCTATATTTGAAATTTCAGAGACATTGAAGTCTATTAGCATTTCTGTCAAATTTGAAGTGACTTTATTATCCTCTCCATCTACGTTTAATTTAGTAACTGACTTGTTGAGTTTATGACTTTGAACCTTATTGTTGTACTATATGGAGTAAATTAATTTACTTACATAACAAGGTTTGAAGTCATTATAAGAAATGCTCATTACTAGTTTAACCTCTCAGATTCAAGAGGTGAACCGAAGTGGAAATGATGACAACATCTAAATCCAATTGACCAGGTTTGAAGTCATTACAAGAAATGCTCATTATGAGCTTAACATGTCATGTAAGAATTGAACTTAAGTGGAAAGGATAACAACATTTAAATCCAATTGACCACAAAGGTTGACAACAAAGAATATAATCAAATTAACCAAATTAAAAGTGATAGCAAAAAAGTTTTTGGCATAAAAAACTCAACTAACCCTCTAAACATACACCAAGTTTGCTTCTTTATTGTAAAGAATCATTACCCATACCCATGGAAAAAAAAACAGCAACACAAAAAAATATCATTAAAAATTCTCAAAAACAAACTACTATGACAAAAGTTATTAAGAATGGTAAAAACAAATTACTAGAACAATTATAATATTAGAAAGAGAAATGAATATTACAAGTGAACAATTAATGAAACAAATTAATATAAAAACCTTAAACAAGTACAATTTTTTTTTTTAGAATTTAAAAAAAAAACTACTATGATAATAGAATGGTCAAAAACATACTAATACAATTTCTTTAAACAAGTATACAAATCTATAGTATTCAAATGTACAAAGCATAGATTTTCTTAATCAATCATCTTGAAATTTTTGGAGGAAGTAATCATAATAACTATCTATTATATATCTATTCACAATTTATTTAAATATGTCAAAATACATCTCCACTACCATGACAACAAATCCAATATTGCTAAACAAACACCCTTCACACCAGAAATTTCTTTAAAAAAAATACATAAAAGAAATATTCATAAATGATAATGCAACTGACTTGTAGACTATAGATATAAAATATCAATAATAAATCTTATTCAAATTTCTTTAAGGAGGATTACATAAAAGAAATATTCACAAATGATAATGCTCCTCACTTGGAGACTATAGATATAAGATATTAATAACAAGTCTTATCCTCTATGAATTCAAAATGGGAAACAAAATCTCACATATTGAGAAGCCTCTTGACAATTTTACCATGTTTCAATATCTTTATAAAAAAGAATAAGACAAATAATTACCAAAACAAAATCCAAGATGATATGCAATGTAACACACATTCACAAAGAATATGTTGTTTGCAAGTAATTCTAACCAACATACAAAGTTGAAAAACACAAGACATTGATTTATATTATGCAAGGCATAATTAGAATATGCAAAATAACATTGATAACATATAATAAAGTTAGCATATCAACATGCAAAATTGGGAAATTAACAAAATAAAAAACTCTAAACTAATAAAGAAGCTCCAAATAAAGATTAATTTTAACATGAGCTAGTTGATTGGGAAATATTCCATTTGAGACCCAAAATGCTATAATGTTAGCTAAGTTTTGCCTCAAATGTGTGAGGAGTCCCTTGCCACAATAAGATCACTATTAGAGTTATTTGAAGAAATGATATGGTGGCTAAGTTTTCATATTTTTGGCAATAAGTTTTACACTTTTTATGTATCTTTTTTATTAATGTTTATAAAGGAAAAAAAATACACATTAGATAAGAAATAGACATGTGATTGGTTTCAAAACACCATAAGCATTTGAATGGTTTATTTTTTGTTTTTCTTTTTGTTTTCTATTTCTAAATAGATTGGCTAACATTTGATGGGATTTCCCTTAGAAGGCATAGACCAAATTCATATCAATGAGTATGCTTGCAAGGGTGTAAGGATGAAATTGTAGTGTACCTAAGGGGAATAATAGTAGAATAATAACAATGGAGGTCATTCAATCTAGGGTGAACTGGGTCCACTATACTATTAAATAAGGCCCACTATGGTAGTTAGTGTTGAATAAATGTAGTGTGACCTCATTAAAAAATGTCCACTAGGTAGCTAGGAGGTTGTCATGATTAGAGCTTTCTAAAATTCTCTTTATAATTATAAATAGGGATGGATACCTCTTTATGGGTTGTGAGAAGATTTTTTCTAATTTGAACATTAAAGCATTAGAAGGTTCCTCCCTAGAAGGGGCAAGTGAACATAAATGGACTCCTTCCATAAAAGGAATCAAATTGTAAGGTATTTCAGTAGCTTAAGGGTTTGATATTAATAAAAGAGAATATTGATAATATTCTTGGATCTATTGTGTACAATTTTATTTTTAAAGATATATTTTGGTATTTAACATGCAATATGAAAGTCCTTTCCTCAATCAAAGTGGGTCATTTTTTTTTCCAGTTTGTGGATTATTGTTTTTTTTCGAAGGGGAAAATTGATGGCCACAAAATTTAAATAATTTTTTGTAGCTTTCTAGGATGAATTCATCGAAACAAGTTGTAGGTCTAAATTCTCTACAAAAAATAGTTGATTTAACTGTTGTCTCAATCACACATCAAGAGGTCAAGATATCACTAATTTCAAATCAACAATGTTAGGGTTTTTTTCATGACAATTGTATAATTGTAAGGCTCATTACTTTTGATAGGGACCTGAAATTTCCATCAAACTATCACCACTAGAAAAAGGATTTTGACCCATTTGATTTGGTATATGATATTTTATACTTCCCATGAGTATTGAGTAAGCTATATCCACTGTATGTTTTTCCCTCTAATCGTCATGGACTTGGATGCGCTAAGGTCATAGAAATTTTTTTCTTAAATGATCAAGGAGCTACAAGAAAGGATAGGTAAAGTCAAGAGCCCCATATTATTTCGTCCATATACCATGACATCAAGGAAAAATGCAACCCTGGAATCTATGTCTCGTATGATCTCAAAGATGCTAGTATTAATGGGTATATGAACATTGATGTCCCAAACAAATCTCAAAATTAATCTAATCCACCATTCTCCATAGAAATCTAAGGATTTTTAAATATTTATACGAAATACCATAGAATTTGAATGGAAGAACGTACTCCAAGGATGACCAAGGTTCTTAAGTGCACATGGAGAAGTCCAAATGTGAACCCCCTTAAAGGGGTCCTTTGTGTAGTCCACCTAATCCTCTAGCATCATGCTCCACTCTCAAGATCACATTTTTCAAAGTCTCAGGGCCACTCTTACATTTAATATCAAAATGCTATAATTTCAATATTACAAATTATTTTATTACTATATTATGAGACATCAAGATAAAAATATAATGTGGTTATCACATTCTCCTGTTAAACACTTGGAATGCATTAAGTTAGTTTATGATGAAACCAAAAAAGGTCCATTGGCAGGAAAGTAAAAGAGTCATTTTTTATTTGAGTGGGACCATTTCTTATGGCCATATGTATGAAAGAGACAATAATGCTTGTCTTCTAGGGTTTACTGATGCAAATTGGGTCATAGATGTGAATTCTAGGAAGTCTACTATAAGGTATTTCTTGTCCTTAGGTTATGGAATGGTTTCTTGTAGTAAGAAACTAGCATGTGTTGATTTATCTTCTATAGAGGTTGAGTATGTTTCTACTTATACTCGGGGCTATGAAGTGGCTACAAAAATTCCTTCTTGAGCTTGGGGTGATGGAGAAGATTCCCACATTTCCCTTTTGTGATCATTTGTCATATGTAAAGTTGAGCAACAATGAACAATTCAGTGTTTCATGAGATTTTTATTAAACACATTGGGACCATTTACCATTTTATTAAAGACCTCATCACTAGGAAGTAGATGTATGTGGAGTATTGCTTGACATAATACAATATAGCTGATATTTTCACCAAAGCTCTACCCAAACCAAAATTTGAATTTTGCAAATTTAGGCTTGGATTTTTTGTACCTAGCACTATCCTTGAGATGGAGTGTTAGTTTTTTATGTTTAGTTTTGGATTTAATTTAGAAAATTGGTTTGGATTTGAGATTTAGTTGTGGTAACGTTTGGAGATCCACTCTCTCTCTTTGGCTGATTTCAATATGTAGTTGTTATATGGATCAAGATTTGTTTCTATGAATTTCAACTAAAGGAATGAAGTTTTAAGTGAGAAAGTGTGTGTTTACATCTACCTCTTTTTCATTTTTTCTCTAATTTCTTAATTGATATGCAGTGAGTTTATGAGGGTTGGAGGAGAGACCAAGTTCAAGGGAGGGATCAATCTTCATCAATGTTTTAATTTAGCAACTCAACATAAATCTAAAGAAAATTTTATTTATTTATTGTTGAAGTGGTTTATGAATTTATATTTTTAATTATAATTTAGATTTGTATGAGATTATTTATTTGTCATTTTGATTATCTTGAACAATAAAAGATTGATTTCATAGGTGATAATTAATAATAGGTGTAGTCTAACTTATAGATGAAATATACTTTTGTCACCAAAATTTGGGAAAACAATTTTAGGAGATTTGTTATTAATCTTTGAAGTTGTTTCGTTTTATACAAAAATCCCTATTGAGGAGGCCATTGATGTCATTAATCGGATCACCGATAATGACATGACCAAATTGGTTGGCCTTTGCCTTATCTCCACCTTTTTCAACTTCCAAGGTGAGTTCTTTGAATAAACTTGTGGGGTAGTGATGGTTTCTCCTCTTTCCCCTATAGTTGCCAATTTATTCATGGAATGTCTTGAGACAAAAGCTTTGGCCTCTGCTCAATTTCGCCCTAAGCGATGGAAGAGGTTTGTCAAGGAAACATGCGTCGTTTGGCCCCATGGTCATGAGAAATTAGATTTGTTTCTCAATCATCTTAAGACCTCACTAAAGGATAATTACCCTTTGCCTAAAATGGACTACATTCTACAAAAGGTGGTGATCTCTTCTCGTATGTTGATGATGAATGGTTTTTCAGGATACAATCAAGTAGTTGTGCATCTTGAGGATCAAAAGAAAACTTATTTCACCACGCCTTATCTTGCAACTAAGGTGGATGCTAAAGTGAGAGTGTGATCATATGATCCATCAAATTAGGAACAAGGAACATTTATGTATTCCTGAATTTCCTTTGACTTTATTAATGTTGGAGCCACTTTTGAGAGAGCAATGGATATAGCGTTTGTGGGAGAACAAGATAAGTTTGTGGTAATTTACCTAGATTACATCACTGTACAGATGAGGAGCATATAGAACACCTCGCTGACTTTTAAAAAATGCAAAAAATATGGTCCGTCTTTAAATCCTAAGAAGTCTTAGTTTGCTCTAAGTTAGGGAAAGCTGCTAGGACACATCATGGTAAAAAAGGGGGTGAAGATAGATCCCAAGAAGGTGGAAGCCATCAACAACATCCCATTACCGAGAAATAAGAAAGAAATCCAGACTTTCTTGGGAATAATCAACTTTTGAGGAGGTTCATATCCAATTATGTTTATATAGTTAAAGAAATTATAGGGATGTTGAAGAAGGATAGGGAGGTAAAATGATAGTCATTCTCGAGAATCAAAAGGGCCTTTGTAGAAGCTCCTGTATTAGTCAACGCTCACTACCTAAAACAATTTTTTATTTTCTCTTTTGCTGAATCCCTTCATACATTGACTATTGTCTTATTGTAGAAGAACATTGGAGGACATGAGTAACCAATAACATTTTTTAGCCTAGTGCTATGGGATGATGAGTTAAAATATAAAATTTTGGAGAAGTGGGCCTTGTTAGGGTCCTATAATAATAAGATTCATAATTTTGAATTGTCTATGGTTAGTCTTGTAATATATTACATACTTTTGCTTTCTGCAAAATGCTTTCCATATTAAAAATTAAAAAATGTAAAGAGGTTATGTCCTAAAAGAAATATCAAAGGACAAAAAGAATAAGAAAAGATAAAAAAAGTGAAAAAGTATGAACTCCAAACAAAAAAAGGTCATGAAAGTGTGCAAGTCTAAGTGCCCCTACTTTTTATTTTACTGTACAAAATAATGGTTGTGTGTAGCTTGTCATAAATCCCACGACCCATGATAGTCAAACTGTTTAATCTTGACTAGTTCATGCTTTAAATTTCATGTTTATAGATAGAGAATAAAGATTTAGCCAAAATGTTTAATCTTGGCAGATCAATAGTTAGGTAGAGAAATAAAATGTGATGATAAGCTTAATCTGAGCCATTGGAAGATATAAGGTTAGAATTAGATAGTTTACTTTTCAGAAGAAAAATGAAAGAAAGGGTCTGCTAGCTTAAATGCACCCAATTAAATGAAGAAAAAATGTTAGGGTAAGTAAAGGGTAAGTAGAAGAAAGGTTGCAGAAGTACAAAGTTGATGGAAGGCAAAAGCAAATTTATCATGCTTAATCTTATGTTTTAGTGTGCAAAGCAGTTTTGAAAGTGAAAGAATATTCACAAGTTGATTTGGTTAACTTCCCCTCATTTCATTTCACCCCCACTACATACTTACTAATTTCCCCATTATCCCCTTATTTCCTAACAAAATACCCTTTTCCCTTTAATTTGACTCTTACCCCTTGGTTTCACACATTTCTCTAGCAATTTACCCTCCAAAGGTCATTTCCCTACCCAAAACCCCTTTTTCCTAGTGTGAAACCCATTCCGCTTTGAAAAAATCATTTTCCCCTTATTAATTTCCCTATTTCACACAAAAAACCCATAAAACCCCCTTGCTTTAAGTTTAATCCCCCCCGCCCCCGCATTACTTTATTAACGCTACCATTAATACATTTCCCGATATAAAAAACTTTTTAAACCATAAAACTCCATATATCCAAAGTTTTGTTTCACCCCGCTTTATAAAGAAACTTCCGCAAATTCACATTTTCCTTATACAAAACCTATTTCACCCACCCCCTTGGTGTGGTTAAATAAACCCTGCCACAGTTAACCCCGGTCTTACTATATTTAAACCCGTGCATTATACTTTTAACCCGCACCACTTATTCATTAAATAATTACAAGTTAAATGTAATTATCCCACGAGCCCCACTAATCTCTGCCTCATTGCCCTTCGTGCAACTCCGTTGCGCGATAGCCATTAGATCTTGCACCCCCAGATTTGACGGTGCACATTCATATTGTGCACTCCCGATGTCTGACCTTTACTCGCCCGAGAGCACGTGAGATTCGTGGTTTTTCTCAGGCCCCTTTTGGCTATGTGGCAGCACGGGGTGAACTTGCATGCTCTCATGAAAATACCATTCGATGGCCAAAAGCGGTGCGATGGCCTCCGAAACCACCTCCTCGCTAAAGCCGAAGCCACTCACTGTTCACATTATCAAAGTTCGCACCAATTCTAGCCGTTTCCCGTTCAAACATTGAAGACCCTCATTTTCACTCTTTTCGCTCATTTTTCAGTTAAAGATGCCTTAGCCATTTACACCACCCTAAGCCTTTGCGACTGGATTTCACCATCGATTACCTCCTGAACGCACTTCGTATTCCGTCCATAGTTCTTCCCAATTCAAATACAGGCTTGGGTCACCTCCTCTCAGAGCTGGATTTTATTAACGAATTGTTGTATTTTGTAGGTGATTAAGAGAATAGGAGCTTGGATAAACAATTTTGATACTAGTTCCAAAACCTGTTTACTCCAAGATTCGCAAGGAAAATGTATTTAATAGCTTAATTCAAAAGAAAAAAGACAATTATCATAAAGCAGGAAGAAATCCTTTACACAGAGATAGTAAAGGTTAAAACCGAGATGGAATCATTTTCACCAACATAGCAGAACATTCTTACAAACTACTCTCCAAGAGAAATTTTGTATTCTTATACTAAAAATCATTTTTTACTAAAAACATAGAAACAAGAAAGTGTGAGTAAGATTTACTGTAATAAGTAAAAGTAAAAGCAGGTAATAGAGCATTCATGGTAAAAGAAATACAGCTGAAAGACAAACAGAAGAGGCAAATGAAAATATAACAGATGAAAGGTCATAAGTAAATATGACATCTAGCGTGAAGAACAAACAACCAAGCAACTTGAAGGGAAAAAGATTAGAGACTAAAAGACAACAGAACGTAAATAACAGGGACAATAAACAACAATTCAATAGATTAGTTCTCAATGCAGTTTCAGATATTTTTTAAAGTTTTTTTGTATAGATACTTCATAATTCAAAGTATATAGGGTGGATTGCTATAAATTTGTAGAGTTATTTTGATCTTATACCTAAGGGTGATTGTACCAATTTTCAAGTTAAAAGACTAGAGCAAGTAATAAAAGGATTGCACTAGAGGATGCATGAGATGAGCGATTTTCCGATCAGTGATCGAAGGAATAGGAGGCATAGGCCCCCGCCGATGTGATACGTGAGGTGCGATATCAACGATCGATGGATCGATGGATGGACAGATCCATGATCGGGTGATCTGTGATCCCCGATACAAAGGGTCGTTGGGCATGTGACTTGCGATACGCTAATAAGGGCCGAACCCAATGGGAATTATAGGTCCGATTGCATAATATTTAAAATTCGAAAATTTTTATTTTCAATGTATTTCCCGTGTAAATGGGGTTTCGACCATTACTCCATGCGATAGCGATTTGCACTAGAATGGCAGACCCGAAAGGTTTATAAATGCAGCCCTAGAAATTTTGAGTTCCGTGGTAAGCGGGATTTCGGGCAAGCCTCAGGTGGTAAGTGGTATTGGATGGGCTCTGCCCAAACCCATACACTGGTCGGCATGTTGCATGGCTAGGAGAGAGAAAACCGCCTTTTCGGGTGGGTAATCTCCGTGCACATAAGCCACCCAAAATGGATTGTCAGCCGTTGGATCGGAGATCACGCAGATCAACGGTGGGCTTGCGATAACCATAAAAAGGTGGACCTCATAGGGTTTATAGGGGCGATTTCATAATGGTTGAAGTCGGGATTTTGCACCCTATAGTGTATTTTCGGTAAAACTCCGTGTACTGGAATTTTGTTCCATTTTCGGGGTTTTTCTTGAAGAAAGGGCCTGATTCCTTTGTAATAGCCCATGATCATTGTGCCACGCGGTAAGCGAGCGTTTTGTAAACAATGATGCATTTTAATGCGCAGAGCCACAGAGCGAGAAGCCAGAGGGCCAAGTGAAGAGGCAGAGGAATGATTATATGCATAGAAATGAATCGAAAGCCACGAAGCCGGAAGAATTCCTCAAAAGCCAGAGAGCACGATTGAGGGCAAGAGTAGGCAGAGTAGAAAGCACAAAAAACTGAGGGAGTTTTTGGAGTCGCTTGGAGGTCGAGCGAAAAACCACAGAGCTGAAAGTTGCTGAGAAAGTCGCTTGGAGGTCAAGCGAATTATAGAGGCACGCAGAGGATGAGAAAGAGAGCTCAGAGAAGCGAAAGCCGAAGAGCCAGAGCGCGAGCAAGAGAAAGAGCCAGAGCCATGAGCGAGAGCTAGAGCGAGAATTAGAGCCAGAACCGAGAGCTAGAGTGAGAGCCAGAGCCATAAAGTCGGAGAGCTTTGGAGCTAGGGATAAGATGGTGTTCTAAGCCCATTGTATTCAGTGTAAACTAGTGGAGTTGAGAGTGGAGCTTGTAAAAGGACTTACGCCATAATCTTGGAGACCCTAGTTGAGTTAACTAGAGCTCAATGAGACACAACCCAAGAGTTTTGGGTGAACTCCATATTATATTGCTATTACGTGTGATTGTTTGTTGCTGCATTGTATTTGCTGCTTTATTCGCCGTTATATGTTTTGCATCAGTTCAAGCAAATAAAATTAAGGCACATAAACAGTTAAAAGACAAACACAAGCATACACCTATTTTCAAGCACTTTTTAATTCCGCAATTGGTTAATCGTAAGGACTTGGAAATATTTAATCTTTGGAAGTGGGAGAGGTTCTTGTAAGTTGGACAAGAAGCCTTTAATGCCACATTTTGAAATCAGGTGGTATGAGAGCCTGAGATTGATTAACTTCACCTTCAAGAAGGTAATATCAAAGTTGATTATACCAGAGCAAGTGGTATCAGATCAAAATTCTTGATTTACAGAGCAACGATTGCTTGTTTCAAAGGTGTTTAAATAGTCAAAGGTTGATTGTATGCTTGTTTGTAGATTGAGTATTGTTTGAGTTTGTAGAGGTGAAGGGAAAGCTATTGATAGTTAAGTCCAGGAAAGGACAAGAATGAAGAAGGTTTGAAGGCATTCTTCTTATCCCAAAGGCCTCAAGGAAATCCTTGAAGCATAAGAGGTTTGTTGCAAAAGGTTGCTTGAATAAGCTCTTTATTAATATTGTTTGAAGTTCTTTTGTTCATTGGCATAATGACAACTTTTACAAGTGAGTCCTCAAATTATTCTTTCTTCACAAGATTATTTGATGGAGACAAGAAGCAAGACTTGTTCCCCATGATGGATATGGTGAGGGAAATGTAGGAGGATGGAAGGAAGAGCATCATACTTAGAGAGTAGTTGAGTTCCATGGAGGAAGAGAAGTAGTTTCTTTCTGACAAATTGCAGGAAATGGAGAGGCAACTTCATATTGCAAATATGAACCTGAAAATGATGCATGAGTTGGAGACACAACCCTTTGTTGCCAAAGAAGCCTTAGTCAAGTATCAACTTGAAGAAGAGGTAAATGATTCCTTTTTGTCTTCAAATTCTTCTAAGAATGCTTGCATTTGTTTTTTTGAAAAGCATACCAAAGGCATAGGTTCCAAGCTAATGTCCAAGATGGGCTATGAAGGAAAAGGCTTGGGAAAACATGCACAAGGTATTGTTGAGCCAATAATAGTTGAGGAAAGGCCTAAGTATTTGGGTCTTGGCTATGGACAATATTATGAAGAAAGTTCCAAAGCTGCCATGAAGACCATAGAAACAGCTCCAAGAAGGAGTTTCATTTTAGGTCTTCTACCCCAATATTGTGAAGATTGTATTCTTGGGGAATGCAATGGTGCGAAGCATACCTTGCCGAAAGAAGGTGTATATTAGCATGCATTTGAACCAGATAGTTGTGTAAACTATGATAGCCTTGAAGAGATTGAGGGTGTTCCAAAGGGAGCTACTTCTTCATTCAACTCACCTCCTCATGAAAGTAAAAGAGGTGGAAGAGAAAGGTATAAATCTAGTTCTTACCATATTCCTTTTGATTATGTTCAGCATGATAAATTTTCACAGAAGCATGGGAAAATAATTGCATGTTTCTTTTGTGGTTTGGATAACCATAATGTTTCTAAATGTTGGAAGAGAATGGCCACATATAGGAAACTTTTGAAGGAAAGGAAGAAAGAAGTCAAAGGTCCATTGGACAAGGAAAATCATGCTGTCAAGAGGATGCACATGTGTTGCACCACTGCCATAAGCAAGGGAATCTTGCTGAAAGGTGTTGGACTCTGAATCCAACAATGCTTCCACAAAAGATGAAGAAAGTGGAAAGAGGAGATGAAAGAAATGGAAAAGAAGATTCCGTGATTGATGTGTTTCAGGATGATTCAGATGTTGATGCTGATGTGCAGACAAAGGAAAGACCTTTAAAATGGATTGGTAAGAAGTGGCTAGAGTTCTTATCCAATTAAGATTGCATGTCTATTGATATAAGGCATCTATTTGCATTTCTTTGTTAATGGAATGCAAGTTGCAAGATTTTACCAAGAAGGTGAATGGAGAAGTTCAGTAGGAGACTCACTTTGTTGCTGCAACATTATGTTCATTTCAGCTTCAAAAGTAATGTGCTTAAGCGAAATTTGAAGGATGAAATGCATGCATGAGCTTGATATGCATGAACATAGGGATGTTGATGATTTCCTTGTATTTAAACATGTATGTGTGATTAACTTGAAGGGTTGATTGATTTGTTTTAAACATGCATGTAATATTGACTTGAGAAAAGTTGATTTGGCCTCCAAGATGGAGATAATGATGAAGTGTTTCATCTTTGAAAAAGATTTCTAGAGGTATTTTTCTACATGCTTGACTTGAAGGGTTATTTTTTTTAAAGGCATGTTTTGTGGGCTTGTTATCTAGTCCATCATTTGTATGCAAATGTAAGACATGGAAGTGTTTACAAGATGTGAAATCTGTTTATTTTGTTGAAGAAGAAGCTTAGGCCATCCAGCGGTTGTCGGTATTTATGTTTTTGTTAACAGTTATTGTTCATAGCATGTCATCAGGTACAAATGAAAATTTTGTGAAGAAGATGTAACTTCACATTTGTTTGAGCCACCAGGGATCAATGATCAAGGTAAAGAAGTTCAAACTACATTCTGTGACCATCTCAGCAGGAGTTATGCATGAAGTCAAGGAGGAAAATAGTTCTTCCCAAGAGGAACAACACATCCGGGAAGGAAAGTGGTCAGAGAGTTTTGTTCAGAGGCACTATGCAAGGCAAGCACATGGAGGTTGAAAGAAGAGGGTGCTATTACTCTCATTTACTGTTCAGATCAGTATGTAAGTCTTTTGGAGACCAAAAGTTATTTTACTTGGAAGGTGTGATCCAAAATGGATCTAAGATATACTTCTGAGTCTAAAGTGTTCCTCACAGAGGAAAATGAAAGTCCAAGGATTCTCTTGGAAATAGTTCCATTGCATAGATCTTCTCAATCTGAATGTATTGCAACTTGAATGGGCTAAAATGGACTTCGGATGATGAAGTTATCATAGAACGAAGGTTTCCTTTGTCTTTTGGAAAAGGAGACATTTCTTCTAAAAATGGTATAAAGGCCTTATAAAAGAAAAATCGCATTGGAAGGGTTAAGAAGAGGACTTAAGGCAAGGGTGGAAGGAACCCCCGACTGCGACCTCCTACTTATCGCATCAGAGGCAATCCTTTTCCCGATATTCGGACCCCAGACAAGGCGACATGCGATTAGCGGTTGCAATAATTGGTGATCGGAGTGATCAGAGGAGCAGGAGGCATAGACCCCCGCCGATGTGATATGTGAGGTGCGATATCGAAGATCGGTGGATCGGCAGATCGGAAGATTGATGATCGGGTGATCGGTGATCCCCGATACAAAGGGCCGTTGGGCACGCGACTTGTGATAAGCTGATAAGCGCCGGGCTCGATGGGAATTATAAGCCCGATTGCATAATATTTGAAATCCAAAAATTTGGATTTTTAATGTATTTCCCGTGTAAATGGGGTTTTTGCCATTACGCCATGCGATAACGATTTGCGATAGAATGGTGGACCCAAAAGGTTTATAAATGCAGCCCTATAAATTTCGAGTTCCGTGGTAAGCGGGATTTCGGGCGGGCCTTAGGCAGTAAGTGGTATTGGTCGGGCTCTGCTTGAACCCATACACTGGCCAACACATGGCATGGCACAGCAGAGAGAAAACCGCCCTTTTGAGCGGGTAATCTCTGTGCACATAAGCCACCCGAAGCGGACTGTCAGCCATTGGATCGGAGGTCACACAGATCAATGATGGGCTTGCAACAACGATAGAAGGGCAGACCTGATAGGGTTTATAGGAGAAATTTCATAATGGTTGAAGTTTGGATTTCACGCCCAATAGTGTATTTTCGGTAAAACTCCATGTATTGGAATTTTGTTCCATTTTCGGGTTTTCACCTTAAGGAAGGGCCTAATTCTTTTGTAATAGGCCTTGATTATTGTGCCACACGGCAAGTGGCCGTTTTGTAAATAATGATGTGCTTGTAACGCACAGAGCCACAGAGCCAGAAGCCAGAGGGCCAGGTGAAGAGACAGAGGAATGATTATACACAGAGAAACGGACAGGAAGCTGCAAAGTCGAAAAAATGCCTCAAAGAAGCCAAAGAGCATGATTGAGGGCAAGAGTAGCCAGAGCGGAAAGCACAAGCAGCTGAGGGAGTTTTTGGAGTCGCTTGGAGGTCAAGCGAAAAACTAGAGAGTTGAAAATTGCTAAGACAATCGCTTGGAGGTCAAGCAAATTACAGAGGCATGCAAAGGCTGAGAGAGAGAGCTCAGAGAAGCCAGAGCCAAAGAGCCAGAGCAAGAGCTAGAGCCATGACCTAGCCAAGAGCCAAAGCCGAAGCGAGAGCCAGAGCCAGAGCTAGAACGCCGGAGAGCTTTGGAACCAGGAATAAGATGGTGTTCTAAGCCCATTGTGTTCACTGTAAACTAGTGGAGTTGAGCATGGAGCTTGTAAAAGGACATATGCCATAATCCTAGAGAGCCTAGTCGAGTTGACTAGAGCTCAAGGAGATGTATCCCAAGAGTTTTGAGTGAACTCCATCTTATATATTGTTGTTATGTGTGATTTATTGTTGCTACATTGTATGCTTTATTTGTTGTTATATGTTTTATATCGGTTCAACAAAATAAACTGAAGGCATATAAATAGTTTAAGGACAAACACAAGCATACACCTATTTTCAAGCACTTTTTAATTTCGCAATTGGTTAATCATGAGGACTTGGGAATATTTAAGCTTTGGAAGTGGGAGAGGTTCTTGTAAGTTGGACAAGAAGCCTTTAACGCCCCATTTTCAGATTACATCTTGAGCCCCTTAAGGTTATTTTCGCAAGTTGCTTTTGAAAATTTTCATAAGAAACAATTAAAAAAGTTAGAATTCCGGCTCCTAAGAAGACTCACTATACCAGGGAAAATCAAGATCCAAACCCTACTACTATAGTGGATGACCCAGGCAAGTAGTAGCGAGATAGTCAAAGAAAACTCACTCCTTGAGGAGTTGTCAACTTTAAAGGAAATTCGTTTTGATTTGTCATTTGACCTCTCATTATTTAGAACTAAATCTGAGAATTCCATTCATGAAACAGTGTTAGACCCTCAGTTTATTCAACCCATTAAATCAAAAGGGGTGATTACCCATCTAGACAATACTTACCTTCAAACATTTGTTGAACTAGCTGCCCTTACTGTCGCTGCTTCTGAAATTTCTACACAATCTTCAATCATTGTAAATACACCTTCATTTACCACTACTTCACCTATTTTATCCAATACAGTCCATTCCCCTAGACCAGTTATTCCTTAACCATCCTCACCATCATCTATTTCATCTTCATCGAGTTCAAGCCCTTCCTCAACTACCAGTTCCGTATCCCCTAGTCAAGCCAGAATCCAAGCCATGGCAGACTGATATGCACCTCTAGTTTTACCTGCACAACTCCATGCCATGCCCCAAGATTATCAAAGAAAAATCTTTTTGTTTGATGCTACTAGTCAACACATTGCCCAACAACATGTGAACAAAATGACAGACTATTTTGAGTTGCATGAGGTAGATGAATCAGATGTTCAAATGAGGTTGTTTGCCCAAACGTTAATAGGGGATGTTAAGAAATGGTTCAATCTTTACCTACTACCCATATTGTAGACTTAGTTGATTTTCATAGATTATTCATTGATAGATGGGAGAGAGAAAAACCCTTGCAAATACTTTCTGAATATGATAACATTAGAATAGCTCCTAATGAGTCAGTTCAGGATTATTGTATTAGGTTCAATAACATCTACAATGCAATCCCTGCTAATCTTAAGCCTCCACTTGACCTAGCATTAATCAAGTCCCCTGATGGTTTTGAGACTCACATTGATTTGGATTTAAATAGGAATGCAAAAATTACAGAGATAACCATAAACATAGAGATGCAATGGAAATAAAACTTCATTTCATTAATGTAAAATACTGAAATATGCTTACAAACAGAAATGGAAATAAACGAGTTAGGGTGATGGTAGCTTATCTTTGAGAAGAGATGTGGTAGCTACATGCCTCTGAACTGTGTTACAATGAGGCTTGAAGGGCTATTTATTGCTGAGAAATAATGGAAAACCCTTAACATCCCAAAACCTAATCCTAGAAGATGAAACGCCAAATTTCGGGCCCCGTTTTGGGTAAGTTGGTACATCAACTTCCTGGGGTCATAACTTTGGCACTCGATCTCCATTTGAGGTGTGCAATAGCTCATTAGAAAGATCTATCTGAGCATTACAAGTTTTGGAAGAGAAACAGCGGTCCATGGACCCATGTTGCTCCTAGATTTCCCCAAAAACGTCATTTAGGGCCTCAAAACGGCTCCGGAAGTCCAGGACCCGAAAAACTGCTAAAAATAGTAAATTTTGCTACAAATACGGAAACTGAAAATCTAAAAGAGATAGTTGTGGGGGTCCAAGTGGGATAGGTGGGTGGCCACCAACATCTACCTGGATCATTTCTCCCCCCTTAGGAAGCAATGGTCCCCATTGCATTGAGTTCTTCCATTTGTTGAACTTGGTCCCTGGTGAGCTATTCTGCAATCTCGGATGTGTCCAATAATGGTGAGAAGCATGGTCGAGGGCAGTCCACATTGAACACTTGGTGCAGGTGAAGGAAAGAGGGATTGTTGTGCTCCAAAGCATTGTTTCCCACAATCTTAGTAATGGTGTAAGGACCATGTCAGAGTGGTCTGAGCTTTTGATGGGTTTTGGTAAGGCGTTCTTTCTACCGATGCAACCTGAATTTGATGCCCACCTGACACTTGTGTGGTACCCTTTTGGGCGAGGAGACATTTTTCCTGTGTTCTTTCATGACCGTATCACTCTGTTGCTGTTGTTGCTGCGTGGAGGAAACCTTTGTTGGGGTCATGGATGTGGCAAGGATCTTCCCCTTACTTTGGGAGTGAACTAGATAGAAAATGAATTTTCTAGTCTCGGAGATGAGATTGCTGCCCTTCTTAGCAGTGATCAAAGAGGTGGCGGTAGGTTGGGCTGCCTCTGGTATCCTGTATAATGAATTACCCAAAGAAATAATAATAGTGCGAGGCCTTGACTTATACACAGCATGTATCCTCCAGAAGTATGGATGGCCTAATAATACATCGAAAACATCCAGAGGTGTAACGTCACACAATAACTCGTCTATGAAGGGTTTGATGTTGTAGGGAAGGCGACACTGCTGGTGAACTCAGAGATCTCGTCCTTGGTGAAGCCACCCGATACTGTATGGTTGTAGGTGTGGTGTAGTTAGTAGGCCTAACTGCTTCACGATATCTACTGAAATCAGGTTCTTTTGGCTGCCACTACCAACAATTAATTGCAATGGTGAACCCTTCACCCACATCTATGAGTGGAAAAGACACTCCCCTCCTCTGGATCTTCAGGCTCATTCTTCTGGATCTTGGCCGTGGCAACAGTTGTGCTGGGATTCGCATCAATGATCTGCTTCGCTTTTCCATTCCCCTTATTGGGTTTTGACTTAGGGTCAGAACATGCATCTGATTCAGAAGCCTTCAACTCGGCTACCAGTGACTACTTGGTCCGACACTCACTTGTCTTATGAGTGGGACTTGTGTGGAACTCACACCACTTTCTTCTGTCCTTCTTCGACGTCGTGGTTTTGTTATTTTCTTGCAGCTTTGATGGGTTGCCTTAGGTCACCCCACCTTGGCTTTGTCCTTTGGTATTTGGATTTGAAGATCCAAAGTCTCGCTTCTTTTGTTTCAACTTCTGCTAGATTTTGAGAGCGTGTCAATATGCCTACCGAGCGAGGAGATGTTCAAGAACTCCATCTCTTCCTGGATGTACCTGTGTAGGCAACCACAATATTTGAGTACGAAATGTAGCTCAGAATGCTTGATACCCAACTGTGTGCGAAGGGTATGAAAAATGTTTGTGAACTTTGGCACATCTTGGTCCCTTCCCTATCGCAGCATGGTCCACTTTATGTATTTTTCCTCATAGCCTTTGACAGGGTAGTACTACTCCTTGATGGCATCCCAGAATGAATTCCAAGTGGGTGTGGTTGAAAATAGTGAGCCTGTACTTTCATCCTTTTGCTCGCAGTAGGTTTCCCACCAGTCCTTGACGTGGGGGGCTGCTTTGACAAGAGCGAAAACAATATTTTCCCGACTCGAAAATTCATGAATAGAAAAATACCCTTCTAGCAAATTTAACCATTTATCTACGACATATGTGTATATATGACCCTCGAATATGGGTATTTCAAAATTAACTTATACCTTAAACGGTGTGGCATTTCTAGAGTAGCTTTTGGAAGCTGATGCGTCGCCTCTGGGTAGCCGCTGAAGGATCTGGGCAAAGCTATCCATCATTATGTTCCTTTGCCGCTTGAGGGCTTCTTTGAGCAAGATTTTGATAGGATCTCCTGCCTCCTCATCTTTCTTTTCATTTGCAATAGGAGGCCATCATGATTTGCGGGCTTAGTCTTGCAAATGTTCGACCATTTCAAGCCCTAACTCCTTATATTTCGACCTTGTTGGGGACATGCAAAGAAAAATAGAGAAAAAGTAGACCACTCTGATACCATTGATCCAGATTTAAATAGGAACACAAAAAATTACAAACATAACCATAAACACAGAGATACAGTGGAAATAAAACCTCATTTCATTAATGTAAAATACTGAAATATGCTTACAAACAGAAATGGAAATAAACTAGCTAGGGCGATGGTAGCTTATCTCTAAGAAGCGATGTGGTGGCTACATGCCTCTGAACTGTGTTACGATGAGGCTCAAAGGCCTATTTATTGTTTAGAAATAATGGAAAACCCTTAACATCCCAAAACCTAACCCTAGAAGATGAAACACCAAATTGTGCACCCCGTTTTGGGTAAGTTGGTATATCGACTTCCTCGGGTCATAACTTTGGCACCCAATCTCCATTTGACGCGTACAATAGCTCGCTAGAAATATATATCCAAGAAATAAAACTTTGGGAAGAGAAACATTGGTCCATGGATCCATGTTGCTCCCAGATTTCCCAAAGAACGTCTTTTAGGTCCTGAGAACGGCTCTGGAAGTTCAAGACTCAAAAAACTGCTAAAAATAGTAAATTGTGCTACAAATACAGAAATTGAAAAACTGAAAGAGATAGTTGTGGGGGTCCAAGTGGGATAGGCGGGTGGTCACCAACATCCACCTGGATCAGACATGTCATACCAGTTGAGGGAAAGAAACCCTCAAAAGTTGGAACAAATGCAAATCAATGCTGTTAGTGTAGAGGCCAACCTATTAGCCAAGAAATCCAGAATGAGAAATGAAAAAAGAGTTTTAATTAAAGAGGAAACTTCCACTTCTGATGGAAAAATAGATAATTTAGCAGAGTGTAGAAAGAATAACGGAGAGATTAGAAAAAATGGAAATAAAAACTCAATGGGAAAATCGACAACCATCCCCAATAAGAAACCCCAACTTTAGGAAGTATCCTAATGCTGGAAAGAATGCTATACTAGATCGACAGATTATGCCTACCTTCCAGGAGAACTATGCTGAGGGATCATAGAGCCATGAAGAAGAGGATGACACCTAGATAAAATTGTTAGGAATAAACAATGAAAACACTGTTTTTCTTACTCAAGAAGAACAAGAGTTGTACATGTTGCAACAATTGCAATTATAATCCGGTGAGTCCTTTGACTTTAAACAGGGTTATGAGTCAACTATATATGAGGTTCATAAACAGTATAGCTTAAGAAGTAAAAATAACAATGAAGCGCCCACTAAAGGATCAATCCAGACCCAAACTAAAAATATAATAGAAGCTCCTGTCACTAAAATTTTACAAATCCTCCCTAGGGGAACACTGAAGACTTCTACCCAAAAAATTGTAGATATAACCTCCACTGAAACTCAAACTGAAACAATTACTAAAAACATTCCAAATAGGAGTAATCAGAACAAAACTGCTGAAACATATAATGAATTGCCTAGTACTAAGAAACAAGATAAAAACACACAAACTGCATTTGTTAAGTAAGATCTCATCCAAACAAGGCTCAACTCCCTTTCAACATCAAAATTGAAATAGAAGAATTAAATATATCAGTCCCTTTGACTGAACTAGTAAAGTTTGAATGCTATAGATCATAGATAACTGAAACTTTAAACATAGGAGAGGAAGAAGATGATGTCAATTTGAATGATGGTCAACCTGAATTATTGTTTGGCCCTGATGCCAATGTTATTCATCAGCAAGGGGGAGTCCCTCTTTTCTACATTAGCCTGAACATTCATGACAAAATATTACATAATACTATGTTAGACTCAAGGGCATCCCATAATTTGATGCCAAAAGCAATCATGGAGAGACTGAACTTAGAAATTATCAGAACATATAAGGACTTATTTTCCTTTGACTCTAGTGAAGTTAAATGCCTTGGTTTGATCAAGGATTTATGTGTAAATCTAGTCCAATGATCAAAAAAGAGTATTCTAATGGACATAGTAGTCGCAGACATCCCACCCAAATATGAAATGCTGCTATCTCGCTCATGGGCAACAAAATTGCAAGGATCCTTGCAGTTAGATATGTCTTATGCCACCATATCTGTTTTTAGCCAACAAAGGAAATTATATAGAGAGACCTTGATGAAATACATGGTAAGTAGTGCAGAAAAACCATGAAAGTTTCCCATATACTCCATCCATTTTGATATGGAATCTTTCATCTTGTACAATTTAGACCATGACAAAAAGGAAATCACAACTAAAGAATTGAAATACAAAACAGTTGATAGTGAAAACATTTTTCATGAGTCCCTATGACATCTAGATTTTGATGGATCTGTGAATAGGTTAGGGGTTGGTTTCGGAGTGTGGATCCACAATATGGAGAATAATCATTCTAAGGGACATGCATTTAGATTAAACTTCAATTGTACAAATAACATGGCAGAGTATGAAGCTCTGATCTTAGGATTACAAATTGTTAGAAAACTTGGAGCCAAAAGAGTTTCCGTACTTGGAGACTTATAACTGATTATTAAACAAATTTATGGTGAATAATCTGTAAATAATCCTAGACTTAGTCAATATAGGGAGACTGTCATAGATTTGATTAAAGACCTCCTCGAAACAAACTTTGCTGCCATTCCTAGAAAACAAAATATGCAGGTCCACAATCTTGCCACTTTTGCTAGTACCTGCAAAATACCCTTCCAACCCAACCATCAGTACACTGCAGAAGTGAGACATAGGCCTGTCATACGAGACAATTTAAAGTATAGACAGATTTTGTCCCAGGATTCTTAGATTTATAAGTTCATGAATGTTGAAGGTGAGTTTCAGAATTGTAAAATAGATACAGATTGTACAATAGATAATGACATAGATGTAAATATTTTAGAAGTAGCTAAACCTACTACTTTCACTAGATTAGAAGTAGATAACTTAGAAAATGTAGAAATAGAGGAAATAATGAATGATGATCCCGAAATTCTTAATCTTAAAATTAATTTTTTTCCTAAGGGATTAGTCCCCTTAGAATATTTGTTTGGCTCAAACAATGTAGCTAGGAAACCGAAACTAGAGCCTTTGAGAGCAGATATAGAAGAATGTAACATAGGAACTGAGGAAAAACAAAAACTCATTAAAATATCAAAAACCTTACCTCCAAAGGAAAAGGTAAAATACATAAATATCTTTAAAGAGTTCCAAGATGTATTTGCATGGAGTTATGAAGATCTAAAATCTTATGACACCAACATAATTCAACACAAAATAACTCTTAAAGAAGATCATAAACCTTTCAAACAAAAACTTAAGATAATTAATCGAGTTCTTATGCCATCTATTGAGAAAAAAGTTAAAAGAATGTATGATGCCCAAATCATAGCCCTGATTAGATATTCAGATTGGATTTCAAACTTAGTCACTACTAGGAAGAAAATTAGAGAAATCAGACTTTGTGTTGATTTCAGGAATTTAAACAAGGTCTCATTAAAAGACAACTATCCTCTACCAAAAATGGACCATATCCTTCAGAGGGTAGTAGGCTCATCTAGAATCTCTTTACTTGATGGATTCTCTGGATATAACCAGATCTTAGTTCAACCAGAGGACCAAGCCAAAATTGCATTTACTACTCCTTGGGGTACCTTCATCTATTTGAAGATGCCTTTTGGATTAATGACGTAGGAGCAACATTTCAAAGAGCTATGGATATAGATTTTTCCAAGGAGATCCATGATTTCTTAGTGGTATACCAAGATGACATCACAATATTTTGTAAATCTGATAATGAACACCTACATCACCTCAGAGAGTTTTCATCAAATGTAGGAAATTTTGGATTTCTTTAAATAGAAAAAGACACTCTTTGGTTTAGAAGAAGGAAATTTGTTGGGACATATCATATCTAAAGATGGAATTAGAATAGATCTTGCTATAATAGAGGCCATTTTGACCATCACCCATTGTAGAAACATCAGAGAGTTACAATTCTTTTTAGGAAAAATCATTTTCCTTAGGAGATACATTTCAAATGTAGAAGAATTGATTAGAGAACTAAATAACATTTTAAGAAAAGATTCAACACTTATATGGACAATGGAGGCCAAACAATCCTTTGAAGACATCAAGGAAGCCCTAACCAAAACTCTAGTCCTTATAAGTCCTGATTTTCAGAAAGATTTTATAATTTTTTCTTTTGCTTCAGAACACACCATTACAACAATCTTGTTGCAAAAGAATGACCAAGGATATGAACAACCAATTGCATTTTTCAATAAATCCTTAAGATATGCCACACTCAAATACAACATTGTGAAAAAATAGGCATTAGCTTTACTAAAGGCTATTAAAGAATTCAGAGTTTATATTTTGTATTCTCACATTATTGCTTATGTTTCAGATTCAGTAGTTAAGGACATTTTGACACAAAATGGGCATGAATGGAAAATAGGCAAATGGATTGCCACTATATTGGAATATGACATAGAAATAAAGCCTCCTAAACTTATCAAAGGCCAATGTTTAGGAAAAATCATGGATAAATCGAACTGTGAGGCCCTGGATATTAATTTCATTGGTGCCCTTGATAATCAGGAAGAGATGATGACTCCACAAATTAGTGAACCTTTTACAGATTCACCCTCGTATGCAGATACCATATTTGTATTGCTAAACTTACAATCTCCTCCTGGTTTAACAAGAACTAAAGATAGATTTTTGAAAATGAAGCCATTAAGATATTGTATCATAGATAATGCTTTGTTTTGGAAAGAAATTAGTGGTATTATTTTGAATTGTTTACTGAAAGATGAAGTTGATAAAATTATGCAAGAATTTCATTTAGGAGATTGTGGAGGCAACTTGTATTGGAAGACTACTGCTGACAAAAATCTAATGGTTGGTTTCTACTGGCCCACTCTATTTGTAGATGTTAAGAAACATGTGACCTCCTGTCATAAGTGCCCGATATTTGAGGGAAAGAGAAAACTTTTACCCTTTCCTTTTAAACCAATCTCCACAGAAATTCCATTTCAACAATGGGGGTTAGACTTCATTGGAGAAATACACCTAGCCTCCTCAACCCAACATAAGTGGATTTTGACAACCACTAATTATTTTACCAAATGGATAGCAGCCATCCCTTCTAGACAAGCCACAAACACTGCCATATCTCCTTCTTGTCAAGATTTGGATGCCCCTAAAAGCTCATTACTGATAATGCAACTCTCTTTTAAGTCCAAGAAAATGATAGATTCATGTAACAAATACCACATCACCCTTGACCACTCAACAACCTATTACCCTCAAGGTAATGGACTTGAAAAATCCTCCAACAAAAGCCTGGTCAATATCATTAAGAAATTACTGGAAGACAACAAAAAGACATGGAACAAAAGGTTGGTAAATTCCTTATGGGAAAACAGACTAACTACTAAGAAGTCCATTGGCACATCTCCCTATCAATTAGTAAATGGGATGGATGTTGTTTTTCCAAATTTTTTGGGAGTGCCAGTGATGAAGACCATCCAAGAGTTGTAGGTGGAACCAAATGATATCTAGAGAAGGATAAACAAGACCATACACTTTTAGCAGACCAGAGAAGAAGTATATGTAAAATCACAGGTAATCCAGGACAAAATAAAAAAAGGTATTTGATAAAAATATTGTTAAAATTGGCAACCAGGACAAAACTTCATGTGAGTCATCTTATTCATGGCTCATAGTATTTTTATTAGATTCCTCTCATCGAGAGGTGTAGGATTGATATAAAGATCATCCGATTCCGATAAGTATTCATGGAGATATGAATTTATTTTGATAATGGAATTATTATCAAGTCGACCTACAACTCATGTAGACTCAGAAGCCCAACAGTCGCATCTATTCAAACACCAACGTTGTGAATAAATATAAGAGGAATTTTCCTCATTTGCACTCACTCTTCTCATCACATATCTCTCTCTCTCTCTCTCTCTCTCTCTCTCTCTCTCTCTCTCTCTCTCTCTATTGCGCATAAATGCGTCTCTTCGCTACTGCGCATAAATGGGTCTCTCTCTCACACATGTGAAGCTGAAAGTTGTTGAACCTGAAGCTGCAACTGCAGATCCAAAGATTGACCTACGTGGCCTAGAATATCTCCTCATTTGAACTCTGTCGTAGGTTCATCTGAACCTCCTCTGAAAGACGCAACTTTTGGTGGTGGAATGAAGTCAATTCGATGAACAGTTTGCAAGATATCGACTGCCCTAGTTTGAAGCCGAAAACTGCTGAAACTGAAGCTGCGACTGCAGAAGTAAAGATTGACCTACGTGGCCTAGAAGATTTCCTGATCTGAACTATGATGTAGGTTCATATGAACCTCCTCTGGAAGCTGCAACTTTTGGTGGTGGAATGAAGTCAATCCGATGGTCGGTTTGCAAGATATCGTCTGCCCTAGTTTGATAATGAAGCCGCTAATGCTGATGCTGCTGATCTAGGGTTTGCTACTGCAATATGAATCAGATTATGTGACTATTTCTCTTGCTGAATAATTGAATATAAAAAGAAGATTTGATCAAAGGGTTCCCCACACATTGTGGGGTTTGTCCCCTGGCTAGCTGCCACATTTGTGTCTCTTATTGCTTGTTTTCTTCGATTGTTTAATGTTCTATCCCCCAGTACTTATACATGTGATTGCTAATCTGTGGAATATAATAAGAAAAAAGAAGTAAATTGTTATAAGCATAGAACATACCATAACTTAACATGGTATCGGAGCTGAGGTGAAGACAAAGCCCGAGCAAGAGCTAGAGCAATCACCGAAGAGAAGATTGACATGGCTATCCTAAAAGAACTATGGGGTCCTCAACACTCTTTCCTGCCAAAGACAAGCTCCATGAGAAAGCTGACTATCATGGATGGAAGATGTCTATCGATCTAACGCTGGAGGATCAAGGAGTGTTGGGTCACGTGAGAGGCAATATTGTTGAGCCTCCATCAAATGCATCCACTGCTTCATGGAACAAATGGAAAACTAAAGAAGTCAAAATAGAAGATCATATGGGACTCTATCGATAAGTGCTTG
Organism: Pinus taeda; assembly: GCA_000404065.3. Classification (NCBI taxonomy): domain Eukaryota; kingdom Viridiplantae; phylum Streptophyta; class Pinopsida; order Pinales; family Pinaceae; genus Pinus; species Pinus taeda. The sequence continues at coordinate 55,223 of APFE031713776.1, read as the reverse complement.
GTGGCCTACATCTCTGATCTAGACACCCCCAAGGAAATCTACGATAGACTGGTGAGTTTATTTAAAGTTAACAATGCAAATCAAGTTTTGTTTCTTAGAAATAAGTTGAGGGAAATCAATAAGGGTAAATATGAGAGTATGCAAGCATACTTCTTAAGAATCACAGAGATCAAGAACGATCTCCTATCTATTAGGGAGACTATTAATGACAGTGAAATGGCACTCACAACTCTTGGAGGATTACCATCGAATGGTACATGTTCAGAACTACTCTTCTGAACTATAATGTAATTCCTGGTTTCGAGGAATTAATGGCTAGATGCATTCAAGAAGAAACAAGGGTAGATGAGTAGGAAATACCCTTGTCTGAAGGTCCTCATTCTACCTTTTCTTCTCATGCTAAGAAAAAAAATAATTCCCGGTCTAAATCGAAAAGAAAGGTTGGATCTAAGGGTGGAAGAAAAGGACGATGTTTCATTTGCAATAAAGCAGGTCACTATGCAAGGAAATGCCTTGATAGAAAGGACTCCCACCATGATGATGATCAAAATCCCTCTCATGGTAATCGAAGGGATGGGAAATTCAATAGCAAAGGTAAGAGGAGAGCTGGGAATCGAGGAAGCAGACAACCATTCAAGAAGGCTAGAAAATCTAGGATGTATTAAATGCACTTGACCTCAAAAAGAACCTAGTGTCCATCTCGTCAATGGAAGACAAAGGCTACAAGGTAACCTTCAGTGATGGCAAGGTATGTATATGGAAAAATAATGTTAAAGATGCCTTTACTCTTGGGTTTAGTGTTGATTCATTAAATCAGGTCGATGGAAGTTTGCTAGATGTCATGTCTTGTGACACAACTCTTCAGTCTGAACTTTGGCATGGATGGTTTGCCCACCTTCATTACAAATCTCTACCCGATGTAAGACATATGGTAACAGAGATGCCCAAATTCCTAGTAGAGAAAGAAGGTGTATGTTCGGGATGTGCCGAAGGAAAGCTCAAAAGGGGACCATTCCCCTCAAGCTAAAGCAATACCTTTGATATATTACAGTTGGTTCACTCAGGCATATCTGAGGCTGGCATTAAGAGGGAGACTACTACACCCCATACTCTTGAGCAGAATGGTGTGGTGAAAAGGAAGAACCGTACAATTGTGGAAACTATCTCTATCGGTAGATGATGTAACAATGTCTAATGTGGAGGAACCCATGGATCTTATTTATCCACATGAGCCTTCCTCTTCTAGGAAGAGGCCTTCATGGCTTAGGGGGCTAATTCATGATGCTGAAGGACATGCTGCACTCCGACGAACCTTTCATGAAAGTAAGAAACCTAACAGGTATAAGGGATACCTAACCATCATGAGCATGATCATACAAAATGAGCCTTCATCATTCTCACGTGTCATCAAGCATTAAGTATGGAAGGATGCTATGACCATAGAGTATGACTATATTATGGAGAATGTTGTCTGGGAAGTTGTTCCCAGACCTCAGACAAGACAGTTGTTACTTCCAAATGGCTTTACAAGATAAAGGATGCAACAGATGGAAGTACGGAAAAGTATAAGGATCATTTTGTTCGTCGTGGTTTCTCCCAAAAGGAAGGTATAGACTATGATGTGATATTTGCACCTGTTTCCAGATATACGACCATTTGCTTGATCATAGCCCTTACCACTTCACAAGGATGGAACCTGCATCAGATGGATGTCGAGACCGCATTCTTTCATGGTCGATCAAAGAAGAGGTCTATGTGGAGCAACCCGAAGGATTTGAGATTTATGATCGAAAATCTCATGTATGCAGGTTGAAGAAGGCTCTCTATGGCCTGAAGCAAGCACCCCGAGCATCGTATGAGAGGATCGACAACTACTTGATGAAGGTGGGATTCACTAGGAGTGAAGATGATTCTAACCTTTACTTTAAGGTTGAAGATGATAAACGTCTCATACTGGTGTTATATGTGGATGACCTCTTTCTAACAGGTGCACACCCTCTCATTCAAAAATGTAAGAGGGAGTTGACTTCTAAATTTAAAATGAAGGACCTAAGACTAATGCACTATTTCCTAGGACTTGAAGTGTGGTAGAAGCCAAGGGAATTTTTCCTGTCTCAAGGAAAATATGTGGTGAAGATTCTGAAAATATTTGATATGGTGGACTGCAAGCCTGTGACTACCTCGAGGATCTTAACTTTTAGAAGTTATATGGTAGTGATGTCGGACCAGATTTGGAAATTGCCTCTGAGTTTCATTAACTCATTCGCATTGATGTTCTTAAGTGAACCTCCATCCGAACATATGTTTTTCAGTTAGCATTGTGAGCTCATTATTGTTTGAGCCTCATGGATTGATGCCAAGAATCTTCTGAGATATCTTCATGGTACAATGGGTTAAGATACACTGCCAGAGATGTGAGACTACTTGGATATACTGATGCTGATTGGGCAGGCAGTGTGGTGGACCATAAGAGCACTTCCGGGTGCTCTTTCACCTTGGGATCTGCTTCCATATCCTAGATGAGAAGGAAGCAGAAGTCGGTGGCCTTGAGCACTGCTAAAGCAGAGTATATTGTTGCTAGCATGGCCTCCTATGAGGCAGTCTGGTTGCGAAAGCTCTTTAGTGAGCTATTTGGATTTACATTGGACACCACTATGATTCTCTGTAACAACCAGAGGTGGGATTCAATTATTGAGGAATCCCATATTCTTCGATTTCTCTAGTAGATAGACATCATCTGGGATATGGCAAGTCGATGAGCAAGGAGGCTCCATCACATTAAGATGATGCACAGGTCGATACACCCTGTCAAAGCCCCGCGGAAAAATCTAATCTGTGATTTTCCCAAACAACTTGGAGTCGTCAAGAAACCCTTGTACAAGGGTCCTGCATGTTGTATACATTGAGCTCTGGGAGCTCTAAGGGCTTGCGGTTCTTACTGGAACAACATATGACAATAGTGTGACTCACCCTCCCCTAGTGGTGCGCACTGGAACAAGATGATTCGCTCTCTTGTGGGACAAGATGATTCACTCTCTTGTGGAACAGGATGATTCACTCTCTCGTGTAGCAGGATGATTAGTTCTCCTGTGAGGCCTAGATTGATGTGTTCTCCATGGCAATTGTAGCAGGATTGATGCGTTCTCCTGTGAGGCCTCGATTGATGTGTTCTCCATGGCGGCCTGGATTGATGTGTTCTCCATGGCGATTGTAGCAGGATTGATGTGTTCTCCTGTGAGGACAGGATTGATTAGTTCTCCTGTCGAGGCATCCTACCCATGCAGTCTCGGACTCATGGGAAGTACCTCTCATCTGATCAATGAGCAGGGAAATGAAGTTAGGGACCATAGTAGTACCAATGGACACATCGTTGTATCTATCGTACTCCCTATGCTAGGATAACCTCCATTGATGTGGGATCAATGGTACTGGTCTAGGACCAGTGGTAGGAGTTGTACCATACTATGACACTGACTTCGGGTTGGTTGAGACTGGTGTGGGACCAGTGTTACATACTCTGAGACTGACTTCGTTTCAGTGCAGTACTGGTTTGGGACCAATGAGATGGTACATACTATGACGCTGACTTCGGGTCGGTTGAGACTAGTCTGGGACCAGTGGTACACTCTCTCAGACTGCGATACTAGTCTAGGATCAGTGGTAGGAGTTGTACCATACTATGACACTGACTTCGGGTCAATTAAGACTGGTCTGGGACCAGTGGTACATACTCTGAGACTGACTTCGTGTCAGTGCAGTACTGGTCTAGGACCAGTGAGGGTGGTACCTACTATGACGCTGATTTCGGGTCGGTTGAGATTGGTCTGGGACCAGTGGTACACTCTCTGAGACTGCGATACTAGTCTGGGACCAGTGGTAGGAGTTGTACCATACTATGACACTAACTTCGGGTCAATTAAGACTGGTCTGGGACCAGTGGTACATACTCTGAGACTGACTCCGTGTTAGTGGAGTACTAGTCAGGGACCAGTGAGAGTGGTATATACAATGACGTTGACTTCGGGTCGGTTGAGACTGGTCTGGGACTAGCGGTACACTCTCTGAGACTGCGATACTGGTTTGGGACCAGTGGTAGGAGTGGTACTTACTATGAAGCTAACTTCGGGTTGGCTGAGAATGGTCTGGGACTAGTGGTACGCACTCTGAGGCTGACTTTGAGTCAGTGGAGGATGATACTGGTCTAGGACCACTCGTACATACTCAAAGATTGGCTTTGAGTTAGTATGATACATCCTGGATCATTTCTTCTTCTTCATAATTCGGACAAAAGCAGAGCTGAACAGAACAATATAAGAGTAGAGCAGAATAGAGCAAAAAAGTACCGATCAGTATAGGGCAGAACAAGACAAAGTAGAACAGGCAGAATAGAGTAGAGCAGGGCAAGGGTCAGGTTGTATAGGGCAGTGAATTTGATGGATGAATAGAAACGACTGATAGATAGATTGCAGATGAAGTTCTCCCTGGTTGAGAGGGAGTGTTAAAATTGGAAACCAGGGCAAAACTTCATGTGGGTCATCTTATTCATGGCTGATAATATTTCTATTAGATTCCTCTCATCGAGAGGTGTATGATTGATATAAATATAATCTGATTCCGATAAGTATTCATGGAGATATGAATTTCTTTTGATTATGGAATTATTATCAAGCCGACCTACAACTCATGTAGGCTCAGAAGCCCAACAGTCGCATCCATTCAAACACCAACGTTGTGTATAAATATAAGAGGAATTTTCCACATTTGCACTCACTCTTCTCATCACATATCTCTCTCTCTCTCTACTGCGCAGAAATGAGTCTCTTCTCTACTGCGCAGAAATGGGTCTCTCTCTCACACATGTGAAGTCAAAAGCTGTTGAATCTGAAGCTACAACTGCAGATCCAAAAATTGACCTACGTGGCCTAGAATATATCCTCATCTGAACTGAACTATAGGTTCATCTAAACCTCCTCTGAAAGCCACAACTTTTGGTGGTGGAATGAAGTCAATCCGACGAATGGTTTGCAAGATATCGACTGCCCTAGTTTGAAGCGAGAAACTGCTGAAACTGAAGCTGCAATTGCAGAAGTAAATATTGACCTGCGTGGCCTACAAGATCTCCTCATCTGAACTGCCCTGTAGGTTCATTTGAACCTCGTTTGGAAGCCACAACTTTTGGTGGTGGAATGAAGTCAATCCGATGGTTGGTTTGCAAGATATCGTCTACCCTAGTTTGATAATGAAGCCGCTAATGTTGATGTTGCTGATCTGGGGTTTGCTATTACTGATATGCATCAGATTTATTGTACTAATTCTCTCTGCTGAATTATTGAAGATAAAACAAGATTTGATCAAAGGGTTTCCCCACACATTGTGGAGTTTGTCCCTGGCTAGCCGCCACAACTTGTCTCTTGTCTTGGCTTGTTTTCTATCGATCGTTTAATGTTCTATCTGCACTTTACTTTAGGTACATGTGATTGCTAATCTATGGAATATAATAAGAAAAAAGAAGTAAACTATTATAAGCATAGAACATACCATAACTTAACAAATACCAATGATTTTTACATAGGTGATAAAGTTCTTAAGTGGGATTCAAGAAGAGAAGACAAAGGAAAACATGGAAAATTTGACTTCTTATGGCAAGGGCCTTATGTCATTTATGGTTACACGGGTAAGAATGATTTTTTCTTGAGAGAGATAGATGGATCAGATCTACCAACCGCTAATGCTAATGCTGCTGATCTAGGGTTGCTACTGCTGATATGAATGAGATTTATTGCATTATTTCTCTCTGCTGAATTATTAAAGATAAAAGAAGATATGTTCAAAGGGTTTCCCGACAGATTGTGGAGTTTGTCCCTAGCTAGCTGCCACATCTTGTGTCTCTTGTCTTGGCTTGTTTTCTATCGATCGTTTGATGTTCTATCTGCACTTTACTTTAGGTACATGTGATTGCTAATCTATGGAATATAATAAGAAAAAAGAAGTAAATTGTTATAAGCATAGAACATACCATAACTTAACAGATACCAATGATTTTTACAAAGGTGATAAAGTTATTAAGTGGGATTCAAGAAGAGAAGACAAAGGAAAACCTGGAAAATTTGACTTCTTATGGCAAGGGCCTTATGTCATTTATGGTTACAGGGGCAACAATGATTTTTTCTTCAGAGAGATAGATGGATTAGATCTACCAACCGCTAATGTTGATGCTGTTGATCTAGGGTTTGCTACTGCTGATATGAATAAGATTTATTGTACTATTTCTCTCTGCTGAATTATTAAAGATAAAAGAAGATTTGATCAAAGGGTTTCCCCACACATTGTGGAGTTTGTCCCTGACTAGCCGCCACATCTTGTGTCTCTTTTCTTGGCTTGTTTTCTATCGATCGTTTAATGTTCTATCTGCACTTTACTCTAGGTACATGTGATTGCTAATATGTGGAATATAATAAGAAAAAAGAAGTAAACTATTATAAGCATAGAACATACCATAACTTAACAAATACCAATGATTTTTACATAGGTGATAAAGTTCTTCAGTGGGATTCAAGAAGAGAAGACAAAGGAAAACATGGCAAATTTGACTTCTTATGGCAAGGGCCTTATGTCATTTACGGTTATAGGGGTAACAACGATTTTTTCTTGAGAGAGATAGATGGATCAGATCTACGAGCAGGACCTGCCAATGGTAGAATGTTGAAGCATTACTTTTCCACTGATTAACAATATTTCACTTTACTTTGCATCATTGTACATAACATTGCAGAGTGTAGATTGGATTACATGGTAATCTTTTGAAGTTGAAGCCTGGAGAGAAGGCCCTGAGCTTTGAAAGTTTCACCATCATAAGTATGAATAAGGCAGAAATCACAGAAGAATTGTTTACAGGGTAACTGCAGTCACAATTCAAAGTCCATTGATCTTAAAGTTCTTGACATTTCACAAGGAAATTTCATCCCCATTTGGAGCCACTATTAGGGTCCTATTATAATAGGATTCATAATTTTGAATTGTCTATGGTTAGTCTTGTTTGGACACACTTTTTCTTTTTACAAAATGTTTTCCATATTAAAAATTAAAAAATGTAAGGAGGGTATGTCCAAAAGAAATATCAAAGGACAAAAAGAATAAGAAAATATAAAAAGGTGAAAAAATATGAACCCCAAAAAAAATAGATCATGAAAGTGTGCAAGTCTAAGTGCCACTAATTTTTACTTTACTGTAAAAAATAATGGTTGTGTGTAGGTTGTCATAAACGCCACAAACCATGATAGTCAAATTGTTTAATCTTGACTAGTTCATGCTTTAAATTTCATGTTTATAGATGGAGAATAAAGGTCTAGCCAAACTGTTTAATCTTGGCAAATCAATAGTTAGGTAGAGAAATAAAATGTGCTCATAAGCTTAATCTAAGCGATTGGAAGATATAAGGTTAGAATTAGATAGTTTACTTTTCAGAAGAAAAAGGAAAGAAAGGGTCTGCTAGCTTAAACACATCCAATTAAGTGAAGAAAAAAATGTTAGGGTAAGTAAAGGGTAAGTAGAAGAAAGGTTGTAGAAGTACAAAGTTGATTGAAGCATAAGCACATTTATCATGCTTAATCCTATGTTTCAGTGTGCATGAGTAGTTTTGAAAGTGAAAGAGTGCTCACAAGTTGATTTGGTTAACTTCCCCTCATTTCATTTCATCCCCCACTGCATACTTACTAAGAAAATACCCTTTTCCCTTCATTTTGACCCTTACCACTTTGTTTCACACATTTCCCTAGCAATTTACCCTCCAAAGGTCATTTTCCTACCAAAAACCTCTTTTCGCTAGTGTGAAACCCATTACCCTTTGAAAAAATCATTTTTCCCTTATTAATTTCCCTATTCACACAAAAAACCCATAAATACCCATAAAACTCGTCTTAATTTTAATTCCTGCCCGCATTACTTTATTAACTCCACCATTCATACATTTTCCATATAAAAACCTTTTTAAACCATAAAAACCAATATATCCAGATTTTTGTTTCACCCTGCTTTATAAAGAAACCTTTGTAAATTCACATTTTCCCAATTCAAAACCCATTTAACCCACCCCCTTGGTGTGGTTAAATAAAGCCTCCACAGTTAACCCTTGTCCTACTATATTTAAACCCGCACATTATACTTTTAACCCGCACCACTTATTCATTAAATAATTACAAGTTAAGTGTAATTATTCCTCAGGCCCTGCTAATCTTTGCTTGATTGCACTCCGTGCAACTCCGTCGTGTGATAGATGTTAGATCTTGCACCCCCAGATATGAAGGTGCACATCCATATTGTGCACTCCCGATGTTCGACCTTTGCCTAACTGAGAGTACACAAGGTTCGTGGTTTTGCTCAAGCCCCTTTTGACTATATGGCAACACTAGGTGAACTCACATGCTCTCATGAAAATACCACCCGATGGCCAAAAGCGGTGCGATGGCCTCTAAAACTGCCTCCTAGCTAAAGCCAAAACCACTCGTTGTTCACATTATGAATTTGCAGGCCAATTCCAACCGTTACCCGTTAAATTGTTGAAGACCCTCATTTTCACTCTTTTTGCTAGTTTTTCTAGTGAAAGATTCCTTAGCCATTTACACCACCCTAAGCCTCTGCGACTGGATTTCACCATGGATTACCTCCCAGACACGCTCCGGTCTCCGTCCATAGTTCTTCCCAATTCAAATACAACCTTTGGTCATAGTTCTTCCTAATTCAAATACAGCCTTTGGTCAGCTCCTCTCAGACCTGGATTTTATTAACGAATTGTTGTATTTTGCAGGTTATTAACAGAATAGGAGCTTGGATAAACAATTTTGATCCTAGTTCCAAAACCTATTTACTCCAAGATTCGCAAGGAAAATGTATTCAAAAGCTTAATTCAGAAGAAAAAGACAATTATCATAAAGCAGGAAGAAATCCTTTACAAAGAGACAATAATGGTTAAAACACAAATGAAATCATTTTCACGAGCATAGCAGAACATTCTTACAAACTACTCTCCAAGTGACATTTTATATTCTTATAGTAAAAATAAGTTTTTACTAAAAACATAGAAACAAGAAAGTGTGAATATGATTTACTGTAATAAGTCAAAGTAAAAGCAGGTGACAAAACATTTATGGTAAAATAAATAGAGTTGAAAGACAAGTAGAGGAGGCAGATGAAAGTGTATCAGATGAAAGGTCATAAGTAAATATGACATCTAGTGTGAAGACCAAACAACCAAGCAGCTTAAAGGGAAAAAGATCAGAGACTAAAAGACAACATAACCTAAATAACAGGGACAACAAACCACAATTCAATAGATTAGTTCAATTCAATAGATTAGTTCTCAATGTAGTTTGAGATATTTTGTAAAGTTCTTTTGTATAAATACTTCATAATTCGAAGTATACAGGGTGGATTGCTATACATTTGTAGAGTTATTTTGATCTTAAACCTAAGGGTGATTGTACCAATTTTCAAGTCAAAAGACTGGAGCAAGTAATAAAAAGATTGCACTAGAGGATTCATGAGATGAACTATTGTAGTGAAGTATCTTCTTTGTCTGATTTTGTTACCTTCTTATGTGTCTCATAAACTTAAATGTTATCTAAATTTGAATGAATTAACTCGAATAATAAAGATAGAGCCCTCTCTAAGATTAGGAAGGGTAGGTCCTGATCTCCAAAAGTGGTTTGTGGTTACCTCTATCATTTCTTTGTCTGACAACTTTGAAGAAATTTTGGAGTGATAACAGGCCTAAGCCTTGGTTAATGTGCTGAGGACCTTCAAAATATGTCCTGCAATCAAGCATAACACCGATGTTCCTACCGTGGTTGTGAAAGACATTTTGGTACAGGGAGATAGTGAGGGAAAAAGAGGTAAACGGATTGCTAAAATCCAAGAATACGACCTAGAGATCAAATCCATGAAGTTGATCAAATGGCAAGGATTAGCTAAAATATTGTCTGAATGAAACTGCCAAGCTTTCGGTAAAAATTTGCTAACAGAGGAAGGAGAAATCTAGAGAGAAGAGGAAGACAATAAGGTCAAGACCACAACGCAGAATATCCAAATGAAGTACCTCGTGTCTCACTGGTATAAACATATAATACACTATTTACTTTTTCTTAGTTTTCCAGTCAATTTTGATAAAGTTAAATGCATAACTTTGAGGTTACAGGCCCATATGTTTTTCATTTTAAATGTCCAATTGTATTGGAAAGATCTACTGGGATTTTTTCTTTTATGCCTAGTTTAAGAAGAGATCCATAAAGTGATGGATGAGTTCGATAATTGTGTGTGTGGGGGGCATTATAGTTGGAGAGCTACAACCCATTAAATTCTCAAAGCAGGTTTCTATTGGTCTAAACTATTTGGTGAGGTAATGCATATGTTTGGGCTCGTGAGACGTGCCAAATGTTGTCTAAAAGGTGGAAATTAACACCTTTTCCTTTAATCCCTATTTTCATTGAAGAACATTTTAGACAATGGGGTTTAGAATTCATTGGGGAAATAAACCCACCCTCCATTGATCAACACAAGTGGATTCTTACAACCACCAATTACCTCACTAAGTGGGTGGAAGTAGTCCTAGCAAGGAATGCAACCGATGTCGTTGTTATCAAATTCATGGAGGAAAATATCCTTGCCAGGTTCAATTGCCAAGGAATATCATCATTGATAATGCTCAAGTTTTTAAATCTACCAAGTTTATGAGCTTCTACCATAAGTATACCATCATTGTGGGTCACTCCACTAGCTACTATCCACAAGGAGATGGATTGGCGGAATCATGAAATAAAACCTTGGTAAGGATTCTTAAGAAGACAATATCAGAAAATCATAAAATCTGGGATTCACTACTGAGGTTTTCTTTATGCGAAAATAAAGTTACTACGAGGAGGTCAATTAGGAAATCCCCTTTTGAATTAGTGTATGGGAATGAAGCAATTTTCACCATACAACTAACAATGCCAGTGGGCAAAATTATACAAGAGATCGATGAAGAGACAAATTCTCTAACCACGAGGATCAATTCGCTAGTAGAACTTCAAGAAAATAGGGAGGAGGTGACTCAAAATATGATTCTATATCAAGAAAAGATGAAGGCCCTATTTGCCACAAAAGAAAAAGACATAACCTTATAGCCAGGGGATTTGGTGCTCAGGTGGGATGTCAGATGAAAATATAAAGGAAAACATAGAAAATTCGATCCTTTATGGTTTGGACCTTTCAAGATTGCTGAGGAAAAGGGGAACAATAATTTCTTACTGAAAAACTTGGATGGTGAAGCACTTGAGGTGCTTGTGAATGGGCAGTTTCTCAAGCTTCATTTCTAGCACTAAAGAAGTTCATTTTCACCCACTATACGTACCAGTGAGCCATTGTAGATACTGGTAACTATAAGTCTTCACGTTTTTATTTTTATTTTTATATACTTGAATATAATGACTCCAACCCCAATGGATAAAAGGCTACTAGTTTGCACGTTCTCAACACCTTTCTAGCAAGGCACTGTCCCCAATTGGAGCCAATGTTGTCACCTACTGTACATTTTTTGAATTGTGCAGAAGTATGAAGGAAAGTGACTTATCTTCCTCATCATATAATGAAATTGTGGCTTCGAATGTGAAATCACAATCCTAGGAAATCAGATCTCCATTAATTAACTAGCCACCAAGAAATCAAATCTCCATTAATCAACTATCCACCACAATGCCACACCACATAGTTCAATATCTACAGCGCCACATAAACTTCGTGAATGATTATCTAATCCCCTGCTACATCATTAGCTATCAACAAGAATGCGCAAAAATACCCCACAATAGTGAAATAAAATTTCAATCAAAAAAAGGAAATCAATTTGTTTTGCATTTCCACCTCGACCACATGAAAGCGTACATGCAAGGACAATGTTACTTGTTTTTCTGCAGCAAAAACAAACAAATTTCGATTGAGGAGCTCAAAAAGTGGCACAAAGTCTATTAAATGACCTAACCTCAAACCTACAATAAAATAACCCGACCATCGGGAGGTAAATACTCTTTTGGGTGTAAAACAAATGATGCATCATCCGAAAACCAATCGTTGTCAGCAATTTACTGAATTTTGTTTCCTCCACGGGATTCAAAGATCTCAAAGACATGATAATCACCAATGATTTGCGTTCTGTGAGGCCTGAGGTATCCTTACCAGTAGTATGCATTTTTCATAGCATGTTGCTTGGTTACAGGGTGCCCGACAAGTTCCGACTAGGGCTCCATATCATCGATGTATTCTGCCTCCAGACTTTGTTTAATGACCATACTAGAATTTGACAGGCCATTTCCAAGGTGATTGAAGAGGGCGACAACATGGCCTACTCATTCATTGTTGATGACCCTGATATTTTCTTTGACATGTCAATAAAAACAAATTGACGTCGCTGTCACAAGGTGTGTCCCAAGTCAAATGTTGGGTCATACGACATGTTCCCAGGTGATACGTTAGATCAATTTATATGCATGATTGGTCAAGTGACATGTCCTTGGTCAAAGGTCAAACGAAATGTCTTGCATCGATTCTATATCTGTGCAATTGATACTCTGTGGTTCGATAGTGTGGTGTGGAGAGCATGGTCATGATAGTGTGGTCGACTTTTTGTTCATCCTCTCATGCATGATAAATTAAATTCACATAATTTAATTAATTAAATAAAATTATTTATTTATTTAATTCATGAAAATTTTATTAATTAAAATAATAAATTTAAAATTATTTATTTAATTTAAAAAAAAATGAACATGATAAACCCAACAATTTGACAAAATATACATGCTGAAATTCCCTCGCAGCATAAAGAAACGTGTTAGCAGAGGACAAAGCTTTCGAAATGTTATGAATATAATTTGTAAAGAATAAAAATAAAAATAAATAATAAAATAATGATTATGTTAAAAGATCATTAACTTAAAGTGAAAAGGATTGTTTAAAGACATGCCCATTTATGAAAGGACACTTGCCTAGTTATATAAGCAAGGTCTCATTGTAACATTTTTCATCACTTGTACATTTTTATATATATAATAAATTATTATTTACAAATACATTTGTATATTTTACGTTAAAGTCAACAAACTATAAGTTTTGTTGCTTCACCAGATTTAAAGAGGAGTGCTGCAATTTGGGACCCGATCACATCAGAGCTTGATATTGGGGAAATTGGTAGGAAGCCATATCAGATGACATAATATCGGAGGTTGGTGGCATCAAAACCATTTTAAATTTCCTTTCTAAAGTTTCCAATGAGAGGGGCTTCGATATCAGCTCGCACCTCGTCACGAAGACCTCAAAGGACAAAGGGAGCAGAGTTGGGCGGAGCCCCATAGTGCTAAGGAGGAATATTGGGGATTGAAAGCATCAAGATTCCTTCATAAAAAGTTTCGAAGAAGGGGGCTTCCAATACAGATTGGCACATAGTCATGAGAGATCCACATAACCAGGAGCCAATGGAAGATTAGAAACATGAATTCTATGGACCATATCGGGGAGGCAAATATTGTAACTCCTCTGTAATTCAGTTTTGGAAAAGTTATGATAAAGAGGGCTTTCAATGTAGACTAGTGCTTGATCATAAAATTACAACAGAAACTGGCACAAAAACAAAGCCCCTAAGGACCCTTTCTCTCTCCTCAAAATTGGACACACGACAATAGGTAGTTGGTGCAAAGAAGTGACACGGTAACTTATGTCAACATGACGTGGAGAGACAAGGACACGTGGCAAGTTCTTTAAATGTTTTGGAAGGCCTTAAAGGACAAATATGGGTGATATGTGTCAACGAACACGAGGCACCACGTGGAAATGAGATATCAGCATGATGTCACTTCAAAGGCTTGCATATCAGAGGAAGAGGCCATCATAACTCGTTTTAAATCTCTTTGCAAAACTTCCGATGAGGGGTGCTTCAATATCTACTAGCACTTGGTCACAAAGGCCTTAAAGGACTAAGGGAATTGTTACATATTGTTTTGTCACGCTTCCCGTCCCATATCCTGAAGTGTCGAAATGATGAAATCTATCAATGTACTCACCATGATCGAGGATCTCGTAAGATCATTCACACAGGTTCAGTTTTGTCATCAGCATTTAGTCCGGTGTCGTTCAGTTTCGATAGTGTTGTTAATAGTTCAGGTTGTTGAGGTGATGTTAATGGTTTTCATGGTGATGGTTTTGTATCTGGTTGTCAACATTTGATTGTTGTCTACCTTGCAGGATTTGCCATTACAGTTAATTAAATTGATGAAGTGGAATTAGATGTGGTTCTAGTAGACATATGTCGAGTTGTCTTTAGAAGTTCTTATCATTATGATCATGATGCAGTATTTTACAGGAGAGAGAATAAATATCACCTTAAGAAAGATGGGGTTTAATTTATTGTCAAGGAACATCAAAATAAAAATCATTTGAATATTGTTTCTAATCAGATGAAGCGATTAATAAGTTCACATAAGATATTTGTAATCATGTGTGTAAAGGAACAACATAACAATCGACATGATGCTTGTTCACGTTATGAGTCTTAGCTTAAAGATAGTTTCATCAAAGAGGTAGAAACTTTTCCAATTCTATTAAAAGAAACCAAACATCTTACTCATAAGCAGAGAATACAACATGAATTACAACTTATGTCTAAAGCTCCTCTTCCTAATGTCAAAATGAATCAATTCAGTCCAAGTTTGGAAATTAATAGTTACAGGGATGTAGGTCAGTATTGGGGAAAGTCAGTGTTCAATTTCTCTTGTATTGTATCACCAATTCATGTTTCAAACAGTTTGGAAGTTAACAATTATAGGGATGCAGGTCAGTATTGGGGAAAGTCAGTGTTCAATTTCTCTTGTATTGTGTCACCATTTCATAATTCAAACAATTCGGAAGCCTCTTTTCAAGTGGAGATGAAGCCTATCTGTTTTCATATCAAAGCATTTTCTAAAGCAGTGTAAAAGTATCTAAGGGAAACTTAGGCATTAGGGGAAAGTGCTAATCAATGGAAACATCATTTAATGAATAAGGAAAAAGTGATTCAAACAAATCAAGAACTAATTCAATACTTTCAAAATCAAAGTAAGTTGCAGCAGTTTGCACCTTACAGTTTGATGGGTTTATGGCAGAAAGTTCACTTAGTTGGTTTTATGTCAAGAATATCTTTGATTGTCTCTGTCATTCCACAAACTAGATTGTTAATACATGTCAATGGTATTGAACTATATCATGTAGATACTGTTTTCAAAGACGATTATGAATCACTAACTCATGGTATTTCATGGAAAGAAATCAATTGCCATGTACATAATAGGTTGTTTAACCATCGTCGCAAGTTGTGCATACTGCAGATGAAGGAAAAAGGTCACCAGTTCAAAATGTGCCATGGTCAGCATCATCAGGGTCATCACTTGCAGCTGATTGATCGAATGTATTGGTACGTCATCGAGACAAGGCGGAGAGTGAGGGAGCCCTACCCTCATTTACTATCTGTCGAGTCAAACTTTTGTGGTATAAAAGCTTTCAAGTGGAGAGGATTGATTGAGGAGGATCTCATCACATTATTCACACACATTCAGTTTTGTCATCAACATTTAGTCCGATGTCGTTTAGTTTCGATAGTGTTGTTAATGGTTCAGGTTGTTCAGGTGATGTTAATGGTTTTCATGGTGTTGGTTTTGTATCTGGTTTTCGACATGTGATTGTCGTCCACCTCGCAGGATTTCGTTGTCAACATGTTGGTTGTCGTCAGTCCGCTAGGATATGGTTTCTCTTCCATGTTGCCGGGTTTGGTTGTCGTTTTCAAGTTACGATTGTTGCAAATGTCACTTTCTGACAATTTAATGTAAAAGTTTTTTTTAATGTAAGGCTAAAACCTATGACTAAACCCTAGCCCTAAAATCTATGGAGGAAAACATCAAAAAACCTAAAGAGCTAAAACCCTAGTACATTACCTCTATGCATTAACATGTATTAAACATGCTTTAAAATGCATTAACAAACATAAACCCTAAGTCCTAAACCTTTAACCTTAGGTTCTAAACCTATCGGATATATTACAATCCAAACCATGTATTAAAACAACTCCAAATTAATATAATAAAACCTAATGTTACAAACTCTCAACCTTTGTTAAAGAAATAAAAAAAACATTATAAAACAATATAAATCATATACAGAGTCCCTAACCGTGGAGGAGACCGTAGTGGGACCGCATGGTCATGTAAACGGATGTCAGATAACTGTCGGGGTTATGTTAACCACTGGCTTGGAAACTGCGCGGGGGTTGTAAACCATGTGAACAAGTAGCCATGATGACAAGTGGTGGAGCGGGAGTCCACCTAACCATAACCATGGTGGGAACTATGCCATGTGAGCAGTTGTGGGGATTAACTATGAGGGTTAGCATCAAGAGTCACGATCGTTAGCAACATTGCATTGGATAGCTATCACGTACAAACCGTTGACTGTAACCATCAAGATAAACCACCAGTTGTCTGACAATGGTTAGACCACCCTGTTCACATGTAGGCAGTCAACCTCCTCCACCCAGTCAATAAGCCACCATGGTTTTAGTTTTAATATATGGTCCAATTGTGGGTTTTATGGTTGTTATTTGACATTAAACTAATGTGATGACCATGGTGTTATCCCTAAAGTGTCAAGACATGGATAAACTGAGGCCCAAGCACCAAAATTAGATCAAATGCATTCCTAAACTTGGTGGAGGGAGTTCGAATGCACTTGGTGGGTTTAAAAAGGCAGTCCGCTTATTGAAGTGTGAGGAGAGTGGTTTTGGGTTTTTGTATGTAGGTTTTAGAGGTTATAGTCGATTTTGTCTTCAGTGTAACAGGAGCATCCAGAGTCAGAATTGGAAATCACGACATGCATTGGAAATCTAGTTCAGAGAGTTTTCCCATGACAGTGACTAGAAGTACCTATGTGCACATTCAATTTGGTCAATTTTTTGTGTAATCGACCCCCTTAGTTTTAATCCTAATAAAGCGGTCGTGCATCTTGAAAGCAAACTCGGAGAGTAGTCCATCAAGGACAAACTTTGTAATTAATATTGTTGTCTAGTATCACTATTTATTTGCTATTTCCACTACTATCTTGCATCTTATTCATGTTTACTCATTCTTCGTAAAGATTTTTCCTCAAGCAGTTCTCATGGTTTTATCACTTTCAGTTAAACATTCTATTCATTAATGACTAAACAATTCTACTTCAGTTTTTAACATATGATCATTTCAAATCATATAATTTGGTATTAGAGCAGGTTGAATTTGTAGAATTTTCCATTAAATGTTAACGAGGTCAAAGTTGCAACATGGAGAAGGTATCCTTGAGTAGATTGATCCAAAGATTGGAAAGCGACGATTCGTTCCTAAGTCGACCATGACAGCATCTGATGCAGGTGAAACACTGAAACTATGATGAGTGGTGAATAGTTTCAGCAAGCATTCTTGACAATACAACAAATGTTGGGAGAACTCTACGAAGACAAGAAGGTGAGAGATGTAGCCTCTTCTTCAAAGACATCGAAGAAGGACAAAGGTAAAGGAAAGGCTGATAAACCACCTTCACCTCCATCATCTCCATCATCATCATCTTCTTCTTATTCTTCTTCAAGTTAAAAATATGAAACATAAAATAAACCTAAGAAAACATCTCTTTTGAAACTTGATGTGAAATTTGAGTTACCTATTTATGATGGCGAAGTGAATCCTAAAAAGCTAGATAACTGGATTAAGCAGTTAGAAGTGTATTGTCGTATTTGGAACATTTCTGATGATGAAACAAAAATTCAGTTAGCTACACTTAGAATGGGGGGAACAAATTTAATCTGGTGGGAAAGAAAAACTCTAATAGATTTAAAGCGAAAAGGAAAATTCATCTCTTCATGGTCTAATTTTTTAAAAGCTCTTAGGAAACAATTTTATCCTTTAGGATACATGCAACAAGTTGTTATTGATTGGAAACACTTGAGGCAAGGTAAAGGATAGAGTTTTTAGGAGTTTACTCACGAGTTTAGAAAGAAAGCATTGGCACTTAGTATTTCATTGGATACACGTGAAACTTTATTAAAATACATCGACAATTTACATTCATATTTGCAGCATACATTATTGATGTTTAATCCTGATGACTTTGATGAAGTGTGTGTTCAGGCGATACATATTGAGTCATGTGGCATACCATTCAATTTTTCATTGCAATCATCCAAAGAGTTGGAAATCAAAGATTCGAATGACAGTAAAGGGAAGAAAAATTCGAATAGAAAGAATCAATGGTAGCTCAGAAGGAAAGACATACTTGTTCTCATTGTGAGAGAATAGGTCATGATGAATATAAGTGTTGGAAACTTCATCCAAAACTTAAGCCCAAAAATTTCTTTAAGGAGAAGGATGAAAAGAAGGTAATTGCAGTATTACAACATGATCTAGGTTCCAATTCAGGTGATGAAAGGAGGATAAGTGCTATGGTTACGACAGGTAAAACTTCTGACACTAGTTCAAGTTTGAATACTATTGTATCTTCATCAAACATAAATCCTTCAAATGAGGAAAAGAGTTGAATTATTTAACATAAGGATAACTTATAAGCACACAAAGATAGATATAATATTTGACAATGGATCACAGGCTAATCTAATATCTGAATATTTAGTTAATAATTTGTGTTTGGAAACACAAAATCATCCAAGACCTTACTCATTAGGATGGCTAAATAAATCAACTCAGATAAAAGTCACCAAACAATGTCGATTAAGATTTTCCATTACAGCTAATTACATTGATGGAGTGGAATTAGATGTGGTTCTAGTAGAAATATGTGGAGTTGTCTTTAGAAGTTCTTATCATTATGATCATGATGCAGTATTTTACAGGAGAGAGAATAAATATCACCTTAAGAAAGATGGGGTTTAATTTATTGTCAGGGAACATAAAAATAAAAATCATTTGAATATTGTTTCTAATCAGATGAAGCGATTAATATGTTCAAATAAGAGATTTGTAATCATGTGTGTAAAAGAACAACATAACAATCAACATGATGCTTGTTCAGGTTATGAGTCTTAGCTTAAAGATAGTTTGATCAAAGAGGTAGAAACTTTTCCAATTCTATTAAAAGAAACCAAACATCTTACTCATAAGCAGAGAATACAACATGAATTAAAACTGATGTCTAAAGCTCCTCTTCCTAATGTCAAAATGAATCAATTCAGGCCAAGTTTGGAAATTAATAGTTACAGGGATGTAGGTCATTATTGGGGAAAGTCAGTGTTCAATTTCTCTTGTATTGTATCACCAATTCATGTTTCAAACAGTTTGGAAGTTAACAATTATAGGGATGCAGGTCAGTATTGGGGAAAGTCAGTGTTCAATTTCTCTTGTATTGTGTCACCATTTCATAATTCAAACAATTTGGAAGCCTCTTTTCAAGTGGAGATGAAGCCTATATGTTTTCATATCAAAGCATTTTCTAAAGCAGTGTAAAAGTATCTAAGGGAAACTTAGGCATTAGGGGAAAGTGCTAATCAATGGAAACATCATTTAATGAATAAGGAAAAAGTTATTCAAACAAATCAACAGCTAATTCAAAAATTTCAAAATCAAAGTCATTTGTAGTAGTTTTCACCTTACAGTTGATGGGTTTATGGCAGAAAGTTCACTTAGTAATCAGGAAGAAAGAAAGTATGTTAAACCAAGTAGCTGGTTTTATGTCAAGAATATATTTGATTGTCTCTGTCATTCCACAAAATAGATTGTTAATACATGTCAATGGTATTGAACTACATCATGTAGGGACTGTTTTCAAAGACAATTATGAATCACTAACTCATGGTATTTCATTGAAAGAAATCAATTTCCATGTACATAACAGGTTGTTTAACCATCGTCGCAAGTTTTGCATGCTGCAGATGAAGGAAATAGGTCACTGATTCAAAATGCGCCATGGTCAGCATCATCAGGGTCATCACTTGTAGGTGATTGATCGAATGTATTAGTACATCATCAGGACAAGGTGGAGAGTGAGGGAGCTCTACCCTCATTTACTATTTGTCTAGTCAAACTTTTGTGGTACAAAATATTTCAAGTGGAGAGGATTGATTGAGGAGGATCTCATCAGATTAGTCACACATGTTCAGTTTTGCTGTCAACATTCACTCCAGTGTCATTTAGTTTCGACAGTGTTGTTAATGGTTCATGTTATTCAGGTGATGTTAATGGGTTTCATGGTGTTGGTTTTGTATATGGTTTTTGACATGTGATTGCCATCCAATTCATATGATTCGTTGTCAACATGTTGGTTGTCGTCAGTCCGCTAGGATATGGTTTGTCTTCCATGTTGCCAAGTTTGTTTTTCGTCTTCAAGTTACGATTGTCGCAAATGTCACTTTGTGACAATTTGATGTAAAAGGTTTTTTTTGTAAGGCTAAAACCTATGACCAATTCCTAGCCCTAAAAGCTATGGAGGAAAACATCAAATAACCTAAAGACCTAAAGCCCTAATACATTACCTCTATGCATTAAAACATGTATTAAACATACATTAAAATGCATTAACAAAAATAAAACCAAAGTCCTAAACCTTTTACCCTAGGTTCTAATCCTATCAAATATATTACAATCCAAACCATGTATTAAAAAAATTCCAAATTAATACATAAAACATAATGCTACAAACTCTCGGCCTTTGTTAAAACAATAAAAAAACATTGTAAAAAAATATAAATCATATGCACAGTCCCTACCCGCAGAGGAGACCACAGTGGGACCACATGGTCATGTGAACGAAGGTCGGAGAACCGTTGGGGTTATGTTAACCACCAGATTGGAAACTGTACAGGGGTTGTAAACCATGTGAACATGCAGTGAGGGTTACAAATGATGGAGTGGGAGTCTATCTAACTGTAACCACAATGAGAACTATGTCCTGTGAGTAGCTGCGGGGATTAACCATTAGGGTTAGCACTGGGAGTCAGGACCGTTAGCAGCAATGCATTGGATAGTTGTCACATATAAATCGTCGACCGCAACCGTCAGGATAAACCACCAGGTGTCTAACAATGGCTCAACCACCCTGTTCACATGCGGGTAGTCAACCTTCTCTGCCCGGTCAGCAAGTCGCCATTGTTTTAGTTTTAATAAATGGTCCAATTGTGGGTTTTATGGGATTTTATTCGACATTAAACTAATGCGATGACCATGGTGTTATCCCTACGGTGTCAAGACATGGATAGACCAAGGCCCAAGAACCAAAATTAGATCAAATGCATTCCTAAACTTGGTGGAGGGAGTTTGAATGCACTTGGTGGGTTTAAAAAGGCAGTCTGCTCATTGAAGTATGAGGAGAACGGTTTTGGGTTTTTGTATGCAGGTTCTGGAGGTTATAGTCAATTTTTTTTTCAATGTAAGAGGAGCATCTGGAGTCGGAATTGGAAACCATGATAGGCATTGGAAAGCGGGTTCAGAGAGATTTCTCATGACAATGGCCAGAAGTGCCTGTGTGCACATTCAGTTTCGTCAAATTTCTATGTAATTTACCTCCTTGGTTTCAGTCCTATTAAATCAGTCACCCATCTTGAAAGCGGACCCGGAGACATAGTGCATCAAGGAAGAATTCCATAATCAATCTTGTTGTCTGGTATCTCCGTGTATTTTCTATTTTCACTACTGTATTGCATATTATTCATGTTTACTCATCTATCGTAAAGTCTTTTCCTCAAGCAGTTCTCACGGTTTCAACACTTTGAGTTAAACATTCTATTCATTAATGCCTAATCAATTCTACTTTAATTTTTACAATATGATCATTTCAGATCACACCATGAAACACATACATAAATATCCCTGAAGAAGTGTAGAAAACCCACCCTGAGAGAATTGTGAAGAAGTTTCCCTGAAACACTAGTTTTTAAGATCAATGTGCTTTGCACTACTGTTGACCTGTGTTGATGGTTTGTTGCAACATGTTGACCTAGTGTTGAGTCTTGAAAATGTCATTCATTTCCATTACGCTTTCACTATTATGTCCATTATATCACCTCCATTTCACTACTATGTCACCACATTCATCCAACTTTCATTATCATTGGGCCACATTTATGTTTTTCCAATCTTTATTAATTCTAAGCCTTTTAAGTGAATTTGTGGTTAAAAATTAGGAAATAATGTGCATAAGCTTATACCTAACCAATGGGTTGAGATTGTTGACATGTGTAGGTTGAAAGGAGGCTTCTAGAAGACCCTTATGTGGCACTCTAAGGCCAAATTCGAATTTGAGTGGAAAGAATCATGGGATCATGAGGATATGTGTCACATCTCCTAATTGTATTGTAACTCTAAAAAGACATGTGTTTTATCAGTTCCTATTTTGATTAGGACTCTAGAGGTAGAGAGAGAGATTCATGGATTATCATTAATGAGATGGCTCTCATCTTTTTGTATAAATAGGAGATCTCTCTCCTTCATTTGTTAGTCTTTTTTTTAGTCCCTAGTTCTTAAGATTGTAGTTCTTCCTTGATGGCTTTTGAAAGCTTTGGAGAACTTTGTTGTACTTTGTACTTTTGAAGAATTTTAATAAAGCTTTGATGTTCTCAACATGGAAGGAGATGTGAAGTAGATATCATGGAGCACATTAGGATGTAAGGTAGAGTAGATTTCATTTTGTAAATATTGCTTTGTAGAATGTAAGGTAGAATAGATTTCATTTTGTAAATATTGCTTTGATTTGATTTGATTACTTTCAAGTTTGATAGATTAGATTTTTCATTTATGCAATTTTAATTCATGCAAGTGTGTTCAATTTTGCTTTGATTTCATAGGTGGCAGAGGGGCCCCTACCTTGTATAGTTGTCATTTAATTGCATTTAATTTTTGTTATGCTTATGTATATTAGCTGTATATAAATTTCTTTCAAGTTGATTGTAGATTAGTGATGCACATAGCCTTTTAATGACTAATGACATGATAGAATCATCTTGTCCTTTTGCTGAAGCAGCAAGGATATTGGGTCTCATAGTCACTAACTCATTGTTTGGTTATTGCATTTTATCTTAATTGAACTAATGACATGATAGAATCATCTTGTCCTTTTTCTGAAGCAGCAAGGATACTGGGTCTCATAGTCATTAGAAAACCAACAAGAACAAAACCCCAAAAACAACATAAACTATAAAACAACGAAGTAAGAGAAAGGTTAACTAAGCACATATAGTGCACCACACTTCATCAGTTTACGATACCCGGATTGATAATTTATGTAGAGCAATTTAAGACATTAAATTGACTAGACATTTTGGCGCCGTTGCCGGGGAAGTGTAATTAGGAGACCTTATTTCTTACATCTGAAAAAAAAAAAGTTAATAATTCTTGAGTATGCTCTCTTCTTGCACTTTGTGTGATCTGGAGGATCATAAAAAGAATTATTATGTAAAAAAAAAAGAGAAAAAAAAGGAGACAAAATAAAACATTTCAATTGATTCAATAAAAAAAAAAAATGATGAAAAAAATGAAACTCAACTACTTTGATAGGTTCAAATTGACCAAAATTGTCTGGTTATGCTTTGTAGTGGTCTTCAAAACACTGTATCATGTTTTAATAAGGTTTTGCAACTTAGCTGCGGAAACTGCCATGATTCCGCAACTAGGTGAGAATTCCGCAGCCGACACAGGTTTCCGCAGCTAGCACAAGATTCCGCAGCTGTTTTGTCAAACACCATGCTACAAGTGTCCAATGAAAAAACCGACCACATGGGCATCTCCAGAATTTTCTCGACATGGATCCTATCCTAGTCACCCAGCTCAGATCGATGAAAAACCAGCCTAAGACCTCAGTCAAAGTCCTGTTTTTAGCATGCTTTTCTTGAAGTATTTGCTGCCTGAAATTGAAAATCATTAATTGTTTTTATAAAATTTTACAATTTCAGAGAAGAAAAATAAAAATAAAAACAATCTATGGCTATCTTCAATCCTAGCTTCCACTGTGGCTTTAATAAAAAAATCTGCCTACCTGTTCAAGCTTTGGTTTTAAAACGAACTTGCAAAAGCATTACGTCTCCTTTAGTTGTTTTTATGACTCTCGTAAATAGCAGCAGCAGATCAATTCTTTCATCTCTGTGTAGGCTCTGAAATTAGAGAGAAAGCAGTAGTAAGCAACAACGTTGTGTACTGTTTATCCCTGTGCATGCGTTTTGTTTTTGGTTTGTTTGTTGTGTAAAAAAAAAAAATCAGCAGAAATCTAATGATCATAACAAGGGAGACCACCCAATTCCTGGAAACTCCATTCTTGAATACACGAATTTAATTCAACATCACAAACCCCATGTGAAGTCTCTCAGTCATTGTTTTCTTCAACGATTCCCCACTCTTCTTTATAATGGCTTCGTGACTCTTCAAATAGTGCATTCTTTATTGGTCTGTGTTTCCTGTGGTTGGATTGAAGTTTCTTGTCTCTCACATAGATTTCCAATAAGGATCAACAGTGTGCACACTACCACTATCAAACAAAGATGTATTGTCTTATCTCTGATTCAATCTTACAGCCGAATGCAACAAATGCAGAACAGTAAAAAAAGAAAAATTAACTCAAAAAAATGCGTAAACAGCAGAAAAACGTCAAATTTAAAATGCTCGATTTTCCCAAATGGTAGCAAATTTGGAAAAAATAAAACATGGGTGTTTTCGCCAGTAGGGTCAATCAGATAACCCATAAACCGTTTGAAGAGATTCGTGGTGGTTTGGGAGAAATTTGCGGTTCTTTGGAGCGCATTTTTGAGTGCCGCGTGAAAAAAACGGAATTTTAATTAAATGAACAGCTATGATGTAATTCCGCATGCCCGAGGAGGAGAAATCTAATTAAGAATAAAATATGTGCTGGAAATCAATCATAATTACACGTCTCTTGTTTTAATCATTCGTCCAACACCTGTTTAACAAACAATCTGAATTGAATACGACTCTGTCTAATTCCATTTCGTGAACCAATTACATACGACAGTTGTGTTTATTGATTTGGTGGAGGGTTAATGGGTTCAGGTATAGCTACATCTCTTGTTCTCAATAATATTCCAGTCATTTTGAACGAGAATGTTTTGGATTTCTCGGCACAAAAGGTGCTGGAAAGAGTACAACACTGTCAATGCTATGCGGCGAAGAGCATCCTACGGGAGGGACTGCATACATTTTTGGCAAGGATATTCTTGCACATCCAAAGGCAGCACATCAACATGTATGGATCCTATTGCAAAGCGATTTATGTGGGATTTAATGTCAACTAGACAAGGCGAAGCTATTTTGTTCAGCAGAGACATCACCAGCGGAACTGCTTGAACGGATTGTTACTATTGATGATCTTTGGGTTCATACAGGGGAAGCAAATTAATAGGCTTTTAATTTAAATTCTGATTGTTGAACCTGATCCCGATGACAGTGAAGAAGGCTATGCTGTTGGTAGATTTAAAATGGCTCTTCACAACATCACTATGTTTTCAATTGATGATTAAGGTAATGGGCAGCGTGGAGACCCTCTTATAGGCTCGACGGACTCACCGAGATATACATCCTCCACATCTTTTTTCTTTTCCACGCACACAACCACTCCATTTCACAGTATTTTCTACACTCTATTTTCATTAGCTGCGGAAACAAGCCACTTTCCGCAGCTGACTCAACTTTCCGCAGCTAGCTCAACTTTCCGCAGCTGTTTTGTTAAACTCTAGGTTGCAGGTGTCATCAAGCAAAACAAGCCACATGGGTAGTTGGGGAAATGTCAGTACATGGATGGTGTCCTATTCATTTGGTCCAATTTGATGAAAAAGACCCTGGTCAAAGGGAATTCAAAGTTGTGTGTTATCACTAAGTCACCACACTGAGTCGCCACACTAAGTCGCTGCATGTCAAGAAAAAATAATAATTTTGAATCAATGAAATGAATAAGTTATTTGCTCACTTTTCTGAAGGTATTGATTAATTTTGGACTGATGATGAAAGATGAATGACTAACTTTGTATTCAAGATTTTTAGCTACAGAACTGTGCACATTCCGCAACTAAAGTCCAATTCCGCAGCTGCTCTCTAATTCCGCAGCCAGAAAAACTTCATTGTTCAAATCAACCTATCTCTCTCATACAAAATCAGATTTTGATTATTTAAGTATCGTTGGAAAGATCTCAACAAGATCTATACAATGAGAAATCTAACATTATAGTTTGAAATGGAAAATAATGAAATAAATTGCTAAAAATAAGAAACATTCAACTTGGGGCACCAATTCCAAAGCAGGTATAAATTCTTTTGATTTTTCCTTTGAAGAACTTGTTTCATTAATACAAATTCTTAGTTTTGTGTGTAGATATCATAACTAGAGAGATTGATCACCTCTCTCCTTTGATAATCTTACATTCTGTTGCAGAAGAAGTATTAGTTTTTTTGCAGGTTTCAGGAGGAAGGACAAATGACTACAAGAAAATGGTGTCTCTCTAAGAGACCAGTTTGTTTCATAAGAGGATTATCAACAACAAAGAGGAAATATGCTGATGCAAAATCAGATCCAAACACTTGAAAAACTTTCAGATATTATTGTCTCCATCACATCCATCCATCCATCACATCCATCCATCCATCACGTCCATACCTCATAATAAACCATTCACTCCATTTCACTTCATACTTTTCCATTTACA
Organism: Pinus taeda; assembly: GCA_000404065.3. Lineage (NCBI taxonomy): Eukaryota > Viridiplantae > Streptophyta > Pinopsida > Pinales > Pinaceae > Pinus > Pinus taeda. The sequence continues at coordinate 28,501 of APFE031713776.1, read as the reverse complement.
TTCACATCCACTTTCCATTTCTTTTTGTCCATTCATAACTCACAAATAAAAGCAAGAGGCTCATTCATATGCTTATTGCCCATTGCCATTTCTATTCTCCATTGCCATCTTTCATTTTCATCTTCCATTTCCTGTCATTTTCATTCCACAAATAAGCCCTGCTTCAATGCAAATTATTGAGTCCATAGTCCTTTGAGTCTAAGTTCTTTGTAAAAACACCCTGAGGCTTGCATGCCTTAATGGCAAGTCTTCATGCTGATAAACAATGCGAATACATTAATTTCCCTTGTTCATCAGATATTCTAGGTGACTTGACATCAACAAATTCATTCGTACCTAGCAAGATGTGTTTGGGCATCTTGACTCTCATTGTCATCAATGGTGAGAGTTCTCGTGTTGACTAGTGGCATCCATTAATGGCCACTAAGCCAACAATTTCCTTCTATGTTCGACATCAGAACATCTTTTCACATAGTAGGAATTGTGCCAATGAGTTTTGAAGACATGAAGACTATTATTTTCAGCATTTTGGAGCAGATTCAGCAAGTTTTAGTAGAAGCAATAAAAAGCCATCTTATTTCTCTATCCATGACTTCTCTTGTTCAGCCACTTGAAGAAGAATATGATCAGAAGTTTTCAGCCACCACACATACAACTCATCCATTCCAAAGGGTAAGTGAAGGTACGGCATTTTCTAACTTTTAACCATAGAATTCCATAAAAAGCTAGAATGATAATTGTTGGAAAAACATTTCTCTTCCTCATTTCATAAAATTGCCAATACCATCAGTTGGGGGGGAATACAATCATTTTCATATCTTGCCATGTCCATATCATATTCAAGAGCTCACATACTTCCAACAGATACTAACTATTACATTGTTATTATGAGCATACAATGGCTTTTCAAAAAAAAGTGCTTAAAGGATAAATTGGATACAAACAAAAGCATGGTTGTCACACAAGAACCAACCATCATGCAATCCAATAAAGATATACTTTGCAACAATAATCAAAATATCATTATGCAAAGTTCAAAGATCAAAATAGGAGGCAACAAAAAAAAAATGGTTGTAACACAAGAACCAACCATGTTGCAACTCAAGTAAAACACTTTGCAGAAATATAAAGTTATCAGATGATATCATGCAAAGTTAAGCCAAAGCTCAAGGATCAAAAGAGTTAATGTAATATATATTGCATGAGGACATGCAATAGCTTCAGTTGGGGGGTATGTTGAGTCTTGAAAATGTCATTCATTTCCATTACACTTCCACTATTATGTCCATTATATCACCTCCATTTCACTACTATGTCACCACATTCATCCCACTTTCATATCATTGGGCCACATTTATGTTTTTCCAATCTTTATTAATTCTAAGCCTTTTAAGTGAATTTGTGGTTAAAAATTAGAAAATAATGTGCATAAACTTATACCTAACCAAGGGGTTGAGATTGTTGACATGTGTAGGTTGAAAGGAGGCTTCTAGAAGACCCTTATGTGGCACTCTAAGGCCAAATTCGAATTTGAGTGGAAAGAATCATGGGATCATGAGGATATGTGTCACATCTCCTAATTGTATTGTAACTCTAAAAAGACATGTGTCTTATCAGTTCCTATTTTGATTAGGACTCTAGAGGTAGAGGGAGAGATTCATGGATTATCATTAATGAGATGGCTCTCATCTTTTTGTATAAATAGGAGATCTCTCTCCTTCATTTGGGAGTCTTTTTAGTCCCTAGTTCTTAAGATTGTATTTCTTCCTTGATGGCTTTTGAAAGCTTTGGAGAACTTTGTTGTACTTTGTACTTTTGAAGAATTTGAATAAAGCTTTGATGTTTTCAACATGGAAGGAGATGTGAAGTAGATGTCATGGAGCACATTAAAATGTAAGGTAGAGTAGATTTCATTTTGTAAATGTTGCTTTGTAGAATGTAAGGTAGAATAGATTTCATTTTGTAAATATTGCTTTGATTTGATTTGATTACTTTCAAGTTTGATAGATTAGATTTTTCATTTATGCAATTTTAATTCATGCAAGTGTGTTCAATTTTGCTTTGATTCCATAGGTGGCAGAGGGGCCCCTGCCTTGAATAGTTGTCATTTAATTTTGCATTTAATTTTGTTATGCTTATGTATATTAGCTGTACATAAATTGCTTTCAAGTTGATTGTAGATTAGTGATGCACATAGCCTTTTAATGACTAATGACATGATAGAATCATCTTGTCCTTTTGCTGAAGTAGCAAGGATACTCGGTCTCATAGTCACTAGCTCATTGTTTGGTTATTGCATTTTATTTTGATTGAACTAATGACATGATAGAATCGTCTTGTCCTTTTGCTGAAGCAGCAAGGATACTGGGTCTCATAGTCATTAGCTCATTGTTTGGTTATTGCATTTTATTTTATCTTTCTCATAGTCATTAGAAAACCAACAAGAACAAAAGCCCAAAAACAACATAAACTATAAAACAACGAAGTAAGAGAAAGGTTAACTAAGCACATATAGTGCACCACACTTCATCAGTTGACGATACCCGGATTGATAATTTATGTAGAGCAATTTAAGACATTAAATTGACTAGACAAAATTCTTCTAGCATTTGTGCTTCTTATTCATCTCGTTTGTCATCTCACCATGGTCTATCAATGTACCTATTCCTGCAATTCACTCATGACGAGATGACATCAAATCCATAAACTCCTAGTTTAGCATGATGCATTTTTCTCGTGCTTAGGGTAACAAGGAGGGAGGACAACTCATTGAGACAGTGTAGAGCCCAGCTCGGGATTGAATGAGGAACTCTAGGAGGATAGACTCCACTGTCGGGAAAAACTGCACAGTGACCACTAGGAGGCAGAACTGTGCAATGAACGACACGAGTGGCAGCTGCAAGGTGGGACCTTGAGGGGCACTTCACGTAGTTCCCAGAGAGAAGACAAGACAGGGATTCAATGGACCTGCTGGTTAGTTCTGCGCATTTTTCAATGGAAAAGCATGATAGGGCTGCAAGCGACCAATTGAGCTTGACTGCGCAATTTTGGAGAACATTGCAGGAAAAGAAGTAGAGGGTCTACTAGACATGATTGTGAAATTTTGGAAAATAGTGTAGGATAGGCAGTAGAGGGCCTGCGAGACTGGTCTGTGCAGTTTCTAAAGCTAGTGCAGAGCAAGGCAGCAGAGGACCAACTAAACATGTTTGCATAGTTTTGGAGATTAGTGCAAGACAAGCAGTAGGAGGCCTGTTGGACATGTTTGCATAGTTTTTGAAGACAGTGTGGAGAAAGACAGTAGAGGACCAGCTGGATATATATATGCGCAGTTTTGGAGATCAATGCAGGACAGGAAGTAGGAGGCTTGTTGGACATGTTTGCATAGTTTCTGAAGGAAGTGCAGAGTAAGACAACATAGGACTAGCACGACATGTTTGTGCAGTTTTGGAGATCACTTCAGACTCAGGTCTTGGTGTAGTGCAGGGTTCCGATAAAACAAAAGGAGACTTGATGATTGGGCTTGAGAAATGCCCAGTTCAATTTGGACATGGAGGTAGTTTCTGCGCAAGTCTAGGAGGAAGACAGGCTTCTCACCTTTGAGATTGCACAGTGCAACTGACTTGGAGGACAGACTCAAGTACTGCACAGTTCTGAGAAACAAAGCAAGTTCATTGAGGGCTGAGATTATGCAATGAATCTTAGTCATAATCTGGTGGAAGAGGGTTGTCTAATCGGACAGTTTTTCAGGAAAATGGATGTGTTGAACGCAAGTGAACTTGTGCAGACTTGACATTATGATCATACACTTAGCATACTTCGGTGACAAGACAACATAGATCACCATTACAACAAGAGAAAACATGCCCTCAGTGAGACTACCTTAGAGCTGAAAGTGACAAGCGTGACACTTGAGATATACCTTCGGATGACCGTGACGACACTTGTACGATAGTGGTTACAACTTTGTGTTTGAATACGATGGATTTTTACATATCAAATACAACCCAAAGGCACAAGTACAAACCTTCAAACTCGCCAGAACAAGATTGCAAGCATGACAAAGAAATCAATATGCCAAAAGATGACCGCTAGTCAAACAATCAAAAGGGTGAAAAGACTTCACAGGAGCTCATGGGGTGAGCTTGAGTGTTTGCAACCATCAAAGGAAAAACCAAGGAAGTCCCTGAAATTTGGATGTAAGCCAAAATTTTGGAGGGTGTTGCAGTCGCTACAACATGAGCATAATTGCGCAACTACACCATGGTCTTCATTTTTCATTATTTTTTTCATGTTGTTAGAGATTATCACTTTAGAGGGTTTTTCTTAGAAACATCTAAGTTGAATTTCCTTGCCTTGGGAGGAAAATATCATGAAATTATATATAAAATTAAGGGCCACTATTCCCAATGATTGTAACCATTAGAACCCTAAAAAAACATTAGCACCCCCCATTTGGATTGTAATCATAGTTTCTCCAATAAATACTCCAACATATTCTACTACATACTATGGAACTTCCCTGAACAATTAGTATGGTGCCTTCATTTGAAATCATTGCTTGAAATTCTAGTATTGGAAATACAAAAAAAAATTGAGAAGGTTTTCTAATTTGCAATTAATGAAGTTATGGTAATACATAAATCAATCAACAATGTTACCTTTTTCTTTTTTATATTTCCTCTATCTTACGAGTTTCTTGGAGTATTAATGTCATCCAATGCATGACAAGATATTGTTGGAGTAGTCTCTTCTATCTCTAAATCTTATAACAATTATGATTCTTGTTCTTCTTCATCTTGAAAATCTATGTAGAATAATTTCTTCTCATTTAATTTAAGCCCCTTATTTACTTTTTGTCACAATTGAATAATTGTCACTTTGTTCTTATTTAATCCATTTGATGAAGTGTGAACATCATCAGTTGTGTGAGGTTAAGAGAGGTAGCATGATGTCCTTTATAGTTGTTTGTGACCACTATTCAGTAGCCATATTTTTACTTTCAATTTTCACTACCATACTAAAATTGTTCTCTAGGTATTTAGGTTAGGTTCAAATAAATGCACCTTATGTTGGATGTTTTCCTTTAAAGTTCCCATAAAGAGGTCTAGAAAATGATCCTAAGACTCAACTTTGGAATTGCTTGATGTGCAATATAATTAAAACATGTTGGCTAAAGACTTAGCAATTAACTAAAGAACATATTTCTCTTAATATCCCCATAATATGATATCAATTCTTCCATTAAATGGACCAGGATAAAATACAGTTATTTTTATTTTCACAAAACCATTGATACCATACAAAGTTATCTCATTCTAAATACAAGGATGCAATAACTACTTTTTTTTAAGGATGACACTTGGTTTAGATCAAAGTAATACTCCATCTAGAATATCCATGTTATATTATATTTACCCATCAAACTTCCTCATATTAATCTTTGGAATGAGAAAATTTCTTGGTGTCAAGTTGAACCTTTGGTGAATGGATCTTCGAGTGATAAATGATCATAATTCTATGATTAAATGTTTGTTTTCTCCAATTGTAATACTATAATGCCCATATTTGATTGGGTTCACACCTAATTACTCTCCTTAAATTTTAAAATTAAACATATTTAAACAACACCCCTTATAATTGTAGTTAATGAATGATTTAAAACTGCACTAAATAGTTTTATAATATTTATAATAGTCATAAATTAAAATTTTAAAACTTAACATATTTAAACAACACCCCTTATAATTGTAATTAATGAATGATTTAAAACTGGACTAATTAATGAATGATTTAAAACTGGACTAGATACTTTTATAATATTTGTAATAGTTATAAATTAAAGAATTAGAATTATGAGTGGTGAGACATCTGATATTAGATAATTTATGATACTAATTTATAATATTGTTAAAAAAACCATAATATTGTATCACAATTTACAATAAGTTATTTTTTTTTTAAATAATTTTTATTATAAAATAAAAACAATAAAATGAAATTAAAGTTACTCTAGTTTATTTTTATTTAATATTGAACAAAAAGAGCAATTCATATCTTCGGATACTCACCTATCTATATTGAAACTAATTTATATAAAAATTAATTTAAATGATGGGTTGATTTAGTTTAATTTAATAGAATTCCTTGAGCTATTTAACACTAGCTCCACTTTATTTTGTCTTCCAAATGTTGATTCCATGTCCATAACCTCATCCTCTCTTAGATGGAATTACATCTTCATTACCTTCATCTTTTCCTACCCCGACACCTATTGTTCTTTATCTTTGTTATCCTTACTCTCCTGATGGAATTATATGCTCATTGTCTTCATCCTCCCCTGCCCCGACGCCTATTCTTCTTTATCTTTGTTATCCTTACAGCATACTATGCCATAGATCATAACTATCATAAAACATGCTTATAACCATCAAATAACCATATCAATGAGAGAACAACCATTAAATCCACATAATATCAAGCACATTTACTCATGAAAATACCAAGGAAAAGGGGCTCTTACTAACATATAAAAATCCAACCAAGATAGGGACTTTCACATACCACCCGACCATAGATTGCGCTGAATCAAATATCTCTTTCAACCAATCACCACTGCGCCATATTCCAAGTATGAATGTGGGATCTCATGAAACAAATCAAACCAAACCAAACTAGGGCTTCCAGAGGTAAAACCACCACAACCCTCAACCAATGATTCCACCTCATGGTTGGACATCATTAACCATCACCAAATTGGTCTCTACCCAAGTTTTCAAGGACTCCTGAGTGTTTGTTCCAAGCAAGGCTTCCAGGACTAGTAACTCAACGCACAACTATTGCAAGGCTCCAGAGCGTTTGTCCAACCAGGGCTTTCAAGACTAGTAACTCAACCCACCAAGAGCTCCAGAGCGTTTTTCCAACCAAGACTTCCAGGAATAGTAACTCAACCCACGTTGTTACATGGATTCCAGAGTGTTTGTCCAACCAAACCTCTGGGAACTAATAACTCAACCCACATCCATAAGGAACAAGAGAACCAACCAGAAAACAAAAGGAAAGAAACCCACAGTAGCATGGCTATCTAGGAATTGGCAAGGATAGGAAAATCCACTATCAATCCAAGAAATCCGTCATGCCAAAGACAAATCATAGCCAAGAAACCACATGCATGTGCCATGCGTTCCAAAACTAGCAAGGAAATCATACATGCAACTGGGTAATTGCAAGAAAAATTCGTTATAGCTTCTTATCCCGATGTCGTCTTGCGCTTTCCTACTCTTCCTTTGCCTTTTTGCTCCAAATCCAAAGTATGCCACACTCCTCTAACAGTGATCCAAGAAACTCTAAGTGTCCAAGAGTATGAGAGAGAGAGGAGAGATAAAGCTTCAAGTTTAAAAATAAATAAAAAATAAATTAATTAAAATAAAATTGTCAACTGATCCTTAGAAGCCTTTTTATTAATGAGGCCTCTAATTTCTTCAATTTTCCATTATTTTCATTCATTTTCCTCCTCACATGTAACTTGTGACCTTTCACCTTCCTTTTCTCCTATGTTCCACTATTTTCATAAATAAAATGTCAGTTAATGCCAATTTGTCTTTCCAAAGTTTTTTTCATTTCATTTGCCAATTTCCATAGCCATTAATTAATCACAAGCAATCCACATCACTATGTTTTTGCCCAACATTTAGCTTGGAATACGTGTCCCATGACCTTGGTTATTATTTTGCCTTCATTAACTTTATTAAATGGATTTTTGACTAGAGTTGTTACAGACCCCACCTACTTTATTAAATTAAATAAATTAAAAATATCTCTTCTTAATGTCTTTTCTTGACCTAAAAAGAAAAAAAAGTTTAATATAACAAAAAAATTAGTTATGTGATAGCTTTTCCCTCCAAATATCTAAGGGAGGTATAAAACTAAGCATATGATAAATAAGGGAGGATGGAAAATATTAGTAAAGAGAGATATGCATAAGTTTTGAGAGTTATCATTTTTCCTCTAATTCATTTATTCTAAAGTGGTAGAGCTTACCTGTTTTGGTGACAACAGAAATCCTTTCAGGACTGACAAGAAGAAAAGTGAGCTCATCAAATTTGTGATTCTTTCTAAAAGGTTGCTATTCATTTCTTGCATCAATAAGTGTTCTGAAAAGGTCTAATAATTTGTCATATCAGTGCTAACCAGCATAATTTTTTTAGAAAACTTTGTTGTTCCAATCTTATCGAAAGATTCCATGTTACCCAACGTTTCATTTTGCTTTATTATTTGCCATTTTGGATGTCTATATATGAATTTTGTTACATCTTAGACATTTTAAAGTTATTTATGGCCATGATTTTCACAAAAATTGACTAAAGTAATATGATGTACTCTCATTTTATCAATAAAATTAGCATTTTGACAATTGATATATTTTTGGCATATTTTCTCCAATAGTTTTTCCTTATATTTTAAATATTTGAAAACATATTCCTCTAATGTTAACAACTAAAGTTATTATTAAATTTATATTAGATTGTATAAACACACATGTGCAGCCTTATGGCTAATAAGGTATGAATTTTTCAAAAATATGCCTATAAATTAATTCATCAATTGTTAATTTGTTTTAATTGTTAATTTGTTTTAATTTTAGCTATTTACTTACAACGATGTATATGTCCATTTACATAGTTTCTTTTTTGTTTATTTTTCCATTGTATTCTTTAATTTTCTTATATACATAGTTTCTATTTTGTTTATTTTTCCATTTTATTTTTTAATTTTCTTATATAAATAGTTTTCCTTTGTTGCTTTGTACAAAGTTGTTGTAAATAATTGCAACATAATTTTTGGCATTAAACCCTGGGCCTAGTCCCATTATCTCACCAACCCATTGAGATTCGAGGGTTCTAGTATTGAAGCATAACAGCTCTTCTCGTCAACAGATAGGAAATGAAATATATATACATAAAAATATAATAGAGAGCACAATAATATAGTGAAAACCTTACTTCTATTGAAAAATAAAATAGCAAAATATTGTAAAACACAAACCAACTAGAGTAGTGGGAGTTTTCTTTGAAGAGAGAGAGAGAGATGATGGCCACATGCATTCACAAAAGCTATTACAAGATGCCGGAATAATGATTGTTTAACAAAAAAAGAAACCTAGAGGTCCAATACCCTAACCCTAAAAGATGAAGTGCCAAAAAGTTTATGGGCCTCGAGGTGATTAGTTGTCACATCATCTTCCCTAGGGTGCAACATTTATAATGCTTGTTTGGGATATTTGGTAGCTTATTGGAAAGAACTATCAAAGATACAAATTTTAGCCAGGGATTGGGTATACCATGGTAACCCATAGACACTCAAATGGACAAGAAACGCCATTTATGGTCTCAAAATTTCCTCATAAATTTTGGAGTCGGAAATCCATAGAAAAACTACCAAGAAGAAGGGAACCACAGAGTTAGTGGAAGAGATGGTTGGACACTAATATCGACTTGGATTATCATGATCATGATAATCATTTTTATGATCATGATGGTGATGATGATGATGATGATGATGATGGAAATGACAATGACTATAGTGGTGGTGGTAATGATGATGATGACGATGACTACCCTTTATTGATAGGTTATTAGGTAGGATAAAGATGATGGTGATGATGATGATAATAATGACAATGACGACAATAATAGTGATGATGATAAGTATGTTAAGAAAGGTTAGTTGGGTTAGAGAGACTATTAAGTTAGATTTATTAAGTTAAGGGTTTAATATGTCATAGTTGTTGGGTCACTTGTTTGGAGGGTTTATTAAAACCCCTAGTTTTTGTTGTTCCTTAAGAAACCAATTTCCTTGCTATAGGGAAATTGTGCTTAAGACATTAATAAATATTATTTACTGTCACTTATTGTTTGTTGTGTTCTCAAATGAAGGGCCTGGAAAACTTGGTCTTTAACTCTTAATACATGTATGACCAGGACATATCAGAATGCCATTTGTTGCTAGATATAAATGATGAATGAAGAAAGTTTGAAGGAGAAGTTAAAGATAATATGTTGATCTTTTACAGAAACTACTATTTGTAACTTAGAGGAACTATGATGATGAGAACTGAATCATAGACAAGATGTTGGTCTTTCACAGAAACTATTATCTATAACTTTGAAAGGAAGTAAGGACTTCAAGTATAGGAGCGCTCTTTTAAGGAATTTTAACTTTATCTACATAAGCAAATAAAGGCTTGCAGCTTCATTACTATACTTGAAAAGAAGAAAACATAGCATGGCACATGACGGAGAATCTTACAAAATTATATGCAACGACTCATGGAAACTTCTGATTATTTCATTAATCAATGATGATATCGGGAATACAATGGCCTAGTCTTCAGGTTCTCCAAAATTCGAACCCTTTTTAGTAAATTTTCCTCTTTTTGTACATTGTGGAACAGTTGTTGATTTCTGAAACTGCCCAAACTATCTAACTGCTTTTCTAACTATATGAAGTAAAAACTATTATAGAATTTTATAGAGGGTAAAAGACACCTCAAAGAGCATGAAATAAAAATAACATAACTGGATCCAGAAGGGGATGATAACTACTGGCTTGCTTTATTGATCCGCTGCTGAATTCCTCTGTAAATGCCCTAATGATGCTTAATTCGTTTTAGCCGTAATGAAACACGTTTAGTTTGTATAATCCTAGGCTTACATGGGCATTCTGATTGGCCAAAATGAAAAGAAACATATCAGATTGTCTTCCTCTTCAGCTTTAGCTCTAACCTTGATTTTCCACTCTACACAGAGAAATTAATGTGAACTTCTGATTAATCCAGAACTTAAAAGAGTTAATTCTGCTTTATAAACCTGTCAAATCCACCCGTACAATGCTCCGTTAACTTCCGCTGCAAATCACAGTTGGCCCTTTCAAATGATATATCACTACAAAACTTAACTTTATGTACCCTGAAGCCTCATATGTATAAAGCCTTCATAATTGCACTATTTCTATTATATACCTTTTATAATAGAAATATGCCATAAAACATGCTTTTTCGCTTTTAATACAGGCTTCGCACAATTATCGAGGCATACCTCTCCCATGATAGATCCCCACCGTAGATCTGTGCTTAGCAGATCATATGGTCTACAAAGATTTCGGATGAGACATAAGCCCAGAGAATACTTGCCCGAAATGGGCAGTTTCCTCTCTCCACCCTACTGCTACATGTTGAATGCTGAGTGGGACAGGGTGAGCTCCAATAAAACCATTTACCGTTTTTGATCTGCCCGAAAACCTTCCTTATAACTTGAAATCTGCCTTTTAATATGCCTTGCAGACCCGTTGGGGATTTTAATTATAATATATATATGCTTCGAGTCTGGCCTTTCTATTATAACCCTTTATAATAGAAATGTGTATAAAATTGCGTAAACAAATATATATGAAGGACTTTTGATATATCAATAAAAACCTTTACAACTCGTGATAAGGCAAACGTGCTATAAAACTTATTGGGTCCAAAATCCCCATCGCTCATCACAATCGACGCTTTCCATATATATATATATATATATATATATATATACGATATGATGGACCTGCTGCAATTATAAAACATAAGGTTTGGGCCTTTAACTTTAACACTTGTTTCCTTTGTAAATCTGATATATTTATGCTTTGCGATATATATATATATTCAAATGTGTTTTCATATATTTTTGATATGTAATTACCACAAGCAAAATACTTTTACTTTCAGACTTTGCAGGGTAGAGAATATGAAGGGCTTCATTGAGGTTGAACCCCCTTAATGATTTTAAGCCACACATCATGATAAAAATGGATAATAAGCTTAAACCCAATATAAGCTACATAAATTTCATTAAATACAAGAAATTTTATGTTTTGACTCTTTATAAAGTGAATATTATCAATTGTGGATAATATATAAATATTTTAAACTATCATATGTATAAAAAAGATAGTATGATAAATTGATATAGATTTATATTCAAAAAAGCCAAATATTAGGTTGGTTGCAATTGTTATATTTCAGATTTTGAAATATCAATATATTTATATATATGTGAAAATTGTAATTTTCATTCTACTAAAACTAAAAAGATATATGTTTTCTTTGAAAAAACAAAAGAAAACGATTTTACAATAACAAGTTATTATATTTTAAATAAACCAAATTATACTATGTTACTAAATGTCATTGAAAATTAAGGAAATATATATAATACCAAAATCCTAACTCAAAAAATCCTGAACTTTCTCTTTATAACAAGAGATAAAAAAATTGAACGCTAATTATCTTATACTAAATATAAGTTATCTATATATGACATAACCAAATTATATTATGTTATTATTGATTTAGGTGGATATTGGTGGCCACCGATCAATTCTAATTGGACCCCCACCATTGTATATTTTAGTTTTTCAGTTTCCTTCATTGTAGCACAATTTACTATTTTTAGCAATTTTTTTGGGTCCTGAACTTCCAAAGCCGTTTTGAGGCCCTAA